>PVKE010014687.1:15929-34661 GCA_004027555.1 Craseonycteris thonglongyai | reverse complement strand
CACAACCATGTGACAGATTCTCCAATTCTGAATCTACTTCTGTATGAAGTAGGGATGGGAGGTGTTATCACAGAAGCAAAACTCGTGCTAGGAGCTTTGAATGCTGAGTAAGCGTCCACAAGTTGAATGAGCGGTAGAGGAAGGGCATGGAGAACATACAGTCAAAGCCAGGGGAAGGGAAAGAGCTTGGTGCTTGTGGAATAGGGAGGGAGCCTCAGCTTAGCTATTAACACATGGACAGTGTGCTTGAGAGGCCACTGGAGAAAACCTGGCCGGGAGAGCAAGTTGGTGATGCCAACAAGTGGGTGCCACCATGTGGACGCAGAGTGATCACAACCTCTAGTTGGTCTGTTTTTTGTTGTTGTTGTTGCTGCCATTCTCTAGTTCTCCCCCTCGAGTTATTCATATTAACAATCCAGTTTTTCTTCCTCCAGGTCTGCCTAGGGTAGAAAGGTCTATTCTGAGACATTTCTTTCTTCCAAGTCTGTTTCTTGCCTCACTTTGCAATCTTCCAATATACTCCTTGAACCTTGTTGAGCATGTTCTGTGTTCTGTACCAGAAATCATTCGTTTGCGAGACGTTTGATGGGAATTAACTCCATGCCAAGGACATGCATCACTCAACCATAAAGAACAAGATCCCTCCACTTACAGAGAACCACAGACATCACACAAGAGTGATATGGGACAGCCATCAGGCAGGGAGAGTGGGGGCCCGTGTAGAAAATCAGAAGCTACATGCTCCATTGAACAGCACACAGATTCCCTCTTTCAAAACACTGAGGAGCACAATGAAGCGAGTTTGCCAGTTGGGCCCATTCCAGCTTTAAACGCCGTCTGTTCTCTGCCAACTGCTGAACATCCATCTCCAGCCCAGGATTCTCCCTCGGATGCCAGACAGCCCAGAACTCTCTCCAGAATGCCAAGCTCCCACCTCTTACGGCGCATGGGCAGTAGGCACCTTACAGACTCCATGCCCTGAACTTAACTTTCCAGCACACACGTTCCAAACCTGTGCTCTCTGCCCTGTCTCTTCCACATCAGCAAATAGCGAGTCTATATGTCCCACTGCTCAGATATGGAAACTTAGGGGTTCTCTTTGACCCCCACTTTGTATATCATTGCCAGTTCATTAGAGGTACTGGCTCTAACTTCAGAAATTATCCAGAATTCAGACAATTCTTTCTGCATCTGCTGCCACCGTTGTCCCAGCCACCACTGACTTCTACCTATTCCCACTTGGTTCCCCTGAAAACTCATCTCAGTAGCAGCCAGAGGGAGCCCGTGGACAGCAGTCGAGCTATTTCACCGCTCTGTCCCCTACCTCTCTCTGGTTTCCCATCTGGAGACAAGCCCAGACTCCACGTACACAGTCTTTCTCCCTCTTCCTGTCTCCCCCTTTCTTCCTCCCCCCACCCTTTTGTTCCAGCACTTTGATCTTTGCTGATAATGAGTCTTCCAGCCAAGCTCTGGCATCAGGCTCTTCACATTTGCTAGAACTTTCCCCCCAGCCCCCCAGTTAGCCATCAGTTAGTCCCTTACCTCCTTCAAGTCTTGGTTCAAATGGTACCTTCTCAGAGGTTTTTGGGGACCATCCTAAAATAACATCCCGTCACTCCAGGCAGTCTCTACCCCATTTCTGCCTTGTTTTCTCCCCAGCATTCTTTCTTTTCCTCTGACTGTGTACTGGACTTATGTCTCTGTTTATTGGAACTCCCACCCCACCCCCTGCAATGCCAGCACCTTGAAGATGGGGATTTCTATCCTGTTACTCACTGCTTGCCAGCACCTGGGACGTGTCTGACACTTGCAGGCACTCGGTCATTCCTTGTTCAATGAATGCATTCAGGAAGGTCTCTGCTCACTGAGTCTTGAATATTCGTGGACTCACTGTTCAGAATACTTACCATTGAAATGTGATGTGTGGGGAGTGGGGGGAGCACTTCACAAAGGGGTCTTGCTTTTCCCACTCCTATCCGTAGAGACGTAATGGATGGGGGATACAAACCCCACACTGAGGACCTGCCGGAAAGAGGTGATGCATAACAGTATGCAGAGGACGGGCCCTGGGAAACCACACAGTGCCAATTCATGCTGTATCGAGGTCAACAGCATAGAGGCCCGAGCATAACCAAGTTCGTGTTTGAATCTGGGTTTCAGTGATGGGAGAGGGTTAGACTTCACAATGCCTGTTCCTCAGACCCGGGAAGCCATGGCAGGGGTTCAAGCACCCCCTGAGGCTACCTTCCATTCTTTACCCTTCACAGTCAAAAGACTATGCAGGAATTCAGAAGGAAACACTATCATTTAAAACCTTCCGCACAGTCAGTCAGAGGCTTTCCCCAGCTGCTCTTGTCGGTGACTCTGGTCTCCCTCAGTTGGTGACTTTTCAGCAGGTCTGCCTGTGACTGCAGAAAAAGTCATGCACTTTCTAACCCAGCCCTGGCCACACAGGTGTAACTCAAAATATACGATCCCCACGCCTCCTGTGTGGGAGGCGCTCAGGTCGTGGCCACTTCGTTCTCTTTATTTTCTCCGTTTTCTTATTGCTGGCTGGATGGGGGTAAGGCAGGGAAGCAATTCCCCTAAAGCTTGAAACGTAAAGGGAGCCAAATTCCACAGTTAAGACAAATACTACCGTATTTTAAGGCAGTACGTTTTTAAAATTCAAATTAAAGTAAGCAACCCACGGTGAGTAGGATTTGGAGACTAAATAAGGGCAGGCAGGTGTGTGTATCTTTTATGAGCCTGCGTTAACGTGTACCTTGAGGTAGCTGTGGTCTTCATGGGGGCCACACTGGCCACAGGGTGGGTTTCTGAGGGCTGACTGTGATCTGCAAAACCTGGAGCAGCCTGGGGCTCTATAGTGTAAGGTGACCAGATTGTAACACTGGTAAAGTGGGACACCATTGACCGGGGGGGGAGGGGGTTCTTGATTAAAAATTGGGTCTATCTCCCGCCGTTCCCTAGCTTGTCGTGCATTCTTTCCAAACATCGGGACTTTTTTAAAACGCCGCGGGACGGGGGGACAAATTGTTAAAAATCGGGATGTCTGGTCACCTTACTATAGTCATGCGTTTTGAGTGGAGGACTTTCCTTAACTGTTCACTGGTTCAGAGTACAAGAGTGTATCTTGATGAGGGGCCCCGGGGGCACGTTTCCCCTTTTGCCTCAGGCCCCACCATGCCCCACCAGCACTGTGGTTGCTGCGCACACGGCCTTTATTCCCCGCACTACTGGTTGGGAAAAAAAGTCAGCCCTAGTTCGTTATCTGCCTTCACAGGGTCTCTGGTGGCTGCCAGGATGGGGCCTCCCCTGCCATCGTCCCCTTCCCCTCCCAGCGGTCGTCTAGACCCCCAGCCCACACAGTGCCAAGCTCTTACTGACCTGCGTGGGGCTTTGTGAACCTCACTGTTTTCCCAATTTTTAGAAGTGTAGCCAATCTCTCTGGCTATGTAGACATAGAAACACACGCATATGCACACATTTTTGAACCATCGAGAAGGCCTGTTTTATTCCTGTCTGAGTAGCTCTGTCAGAAGGAAGAGCTATGACTGAATTGGCATAACCACTGAGTGTCGGAAGGTAGTTGTCAGTGTCCTTCAGGGAAGCACCTGACTTACAGCGTGGGGGTCCCTGGTGGGAGGAGAACGTTGGATAAGCAGTTCCTTAAAGTGATAGCACAGGACAGGTGAGCTTGATGTGGCCGGAGCTCTGATGGTGGAAATCTGAAGTCATGAAGAGGTGATGGCCCTGCCCAGGGCTACTCAAACAGGCATTATTAGTGAGTCGGATTTCAAGTTTGTTTCCCTCTCTGGTGTTTATTGTGGAGAATAGCCTCCAGGCTTTTTGAAACACTAAACAAGTTTATTGAACATGTGATGACAGCGATGACTGGTCTCCAGCATCTCCCAACCTGTGCGCTTGTGTCTTCAAGTTCAGATGCCAGCTTAGCAGGTCATCTGCGTTATGCAGTTCCAAGTTCACAGCAAATTGAGGCGGTGGTGACTGGCCTTGCTGTCAGGGAACAGGGAGACTCGGAGACCAGTGCAGATTATGAAGGACTGTGGAATAAAAGGCATAACTAGCTCAGGCCAGTGGGAAGGTCAGCGCTTGAAGGAACACAATGCATATTACCTTTGGGAAGTGATCAAGCAGCAGCAACAGGCTGGATTTAAAGATTTATTTTTATTGTTTTTGACAGAGTGAGAGAGGTACAGACACAGAGAGAAGGGGGAGGGCCCAGAGCAGTCTCCATAGTTGCACATCATTTGTTTTTCCACATAGTTTCATTCCACAGGTGGGCGAGGGGCTGCACAGGGCAGGAACTGGGCCGGGGTCTCACCCCAGTGAGAACTGAACTGGGAGCACTCCCCAGTTCAGCATATGGGTCCACAAGGGCCGGAGCTGGGATTCGATCCTCAGTCCCCGGGGCTGCAAAGTGAGCGCTTAACTCACTGAGCCATCCCGGCTTCCACAAGGATTTAAGACAATCTTAAAAGGATGGCTGTTGTCTGTGGTTCCAATAAATGAGCAGATGTGACCGGTGTGATGTGTTTTGACAAAGTGCTCCAAAGACATGATGCTTAACAGGCTGAAAAGCCACTCCAGCAATTCCCATTTTCTAGGAGCTGCACGGCTGGATTGCGTGGGTCTCATGCAGGAAATGAACTCAGGTTACGCCAAGGGACACAGGCAATTTCAGAGCCAAGTGTAAAATGTGGGGCTTTACAAAACTGCTTTGGTAAAATAGATATCACATTCCAAGGTCCCCCAAGCGTAGTGAAAGCAGTGGGCCCATGACAGAATGGATACAAATTGGTAAAATGGGGTGGGAAAAATTTTAAATAAGTTTTCATCTGCTATGACACAGAAGAAAGATATATATACACACGGCCACATATACCTCCATCCCATCCATATGAGAGAGAAAGTCTAGCTTGAGAGTCTAGTATAAGCAGGTAATGAAAAATAATTCTAGTGGACATGTGAACAGAAGACAAGTTCATTTTTGTACCAAAGTTGTATTTTTTTTTTGACTGAGTAAACTTGAGATAAAACTCTGTCACCCTAAACTGGATGATTTAAGATAGCATCTCTCTATATGACATCAGTCATCTATATTTGCCTGATCTTATATCTAAACATAGTGGAAAGATAAATTTATAAGCTGTGGTTTTGTGATAGGGACAACATAGGCAGTGTGTCAGCATAAACATTTTTCCTTTGGTGGAGTCTGCCTTCCTAACAGGTGTGTATTTACTGTGTCCAAGATTACCCTTATACAGTTAAGTTTTAAGAGAGAGGGAGAGAGAGGAGGGGTACGGATAGAGGAAGGAAGGAAGGAAAGAAGGAACTTGCCTTTCAAAAAAATAGACCATATATAGTTGAGAGTTAATGATGGTTCATGAGAGTTAATTATCATGATAATTGTGATATAAATCACAACCTGCTAATAAAACAATGAAATATGAAGGAACTCTTATAAAGCTATGAGACTGAATCTCTATAATAGTCATTCAAGTCTCATTCTTCCTGACATTCAATTGATTTCAATCAAGGCAGAAAAAACATGACTAAGGGCTAGTTATTACGGTAGTCAAACAGTCTTAAATAGGAGCCCTACAGTGTTTTATGTTAAAATTTTACCCTTATATGAAAAGCGGGGAGTTTTATCTGAAGCCCTTCCACATTAACTAGGACACATCCCACTCCTGCACAATGTTATAACTTAGTTAGTAAGAATAGGCAAGTGCAGAAATAACTACCCTGTTTCCCCAAAAATAAGACAGTGTCTTACCCTGTTTCCCTGAAAATAAGACAGTGTCTTATATTAATTTTTGCTCCCAAAGATGCGCTAGGTCTTATTTTCGGGGTGGGGGTAGGGGAGATGCCTTATACGTATTTCAGCGAGAGGCAAAACTGTAAGTAGGTCTTATTTTCGGGGGATGTCTTACTTTCGGGGAAACATGGTAGGAACACAGCTATCACTTCAATAGGACACAATTGCATACCATTATTTTTAACTAGAAAGGGTTTGAAAATTTTGTATTTATGTAGCACTTTACATTTTAATGTGCTTTGGGTTATATATTAATTCTAATACTAATCATGTGAGTTTAGTATACATAACTTTTTAAAGGAATTTTTTAGATTAATTTAATTTTATTTTATTTTATGAGAGAGAGAAAGGGGAGGGCCTAGAAGAGCTGTCTCCATGGTTGTGCATCATTAGTTGTGACAGTTTCATTCCACACAGGTGGATGCGGGGCCGTGCAGGGTGGGAACCGAACTGGGGGCATCCTGCATGGGAGGTGAGAACCTTTCCCATGGGGGCTTGGCAATTACCAGTTGCACTGCAGTTCAGCACATGAGTGTTCACAGGCCAGGGTTGGAATTCGATACCTGGACCTTTCAGTTGCAAGGCAAGCAGTCAACCTGCTGGCTATCCTGGCATCCCCTAGTATGTATTTCTTGCTCTACCCAGAAATAACACCTTCTGGGTATGTACCTATTACTGGAGAGGAAATGAATGTTATTCTTTACAGAAGAAGAAACGTGTGAGGAGCTGCTGTGGGAAAGATGACAGAGTGTGTGGGTATGTGGAGTTTTTAATACGTGAAGGGGGTATGGAATCAGGGTTGTTCGGCATCTCTCTGGCAGTAGTATTACTGGGAAATTTGCTTACCTCTCTGGGTCCTCCATTGCCTCACCTGGAAAACATAAATAATAATCCAATATTTTCTTGCATTATTACTGAGAAAATTTGAGTGAATTTGCATATAACTCAACATGGCATGTTGCTGGGCACCAAGTAAATTGCCCAAGTAATGACTGTTATTGGCAATTATAGCTGAGCACAGAACAGTCTAGTGGGAATTTAAAGACATCCTGAAATTCTGAAAAGACATTAATAATGTAAGACTATTGACAGAGTTTACAAGTCCTTATGTGGATATTCCAAGTTCACTAGTTTCCCGAATCATCTGTTTGAGTCCATCCAGGCTTAATAACATGAAGTCATCTATTTATTTTTTTTTATGTGAATATAGGACAGAAGATGCCAAAAAAAACCCTGCATTTAAATATACGAGTGCTGTCCAAAAAGTATTCAGCCATGTAATATGAAAAATAGAGGCATTGATGGCTGAATTTGTCTGGACAGTTCTCATAAAAGTAGAACATAAGGGTTTCATTGCATCAACCTTACTCTGATACCAGCTGAATCTCTGAACCATATAATACTATCCACTATTCAGATTTCTGTGTTTCAGGTTCTCAGTTTACCTCACAACTGGAAATCTTAACACATCAAAGTTTGTACATTCCTTCTGGCTTGATTAGAGTTTATTCTTCATGTGTGGCTCCCCTAAATTCCGTGAAGGCAAGAATCTAACCAAATGTTTTGCACACCCAAATTAGGCACAATATAAATTCTGTTGAACCCAACTGATTCAAAATGACCTACTGGAAATGTTTATATTATTAATTGTTTGCTTTTAGGGTCTAGGGTAGCTAGAAGGCAGTAAGAATTTGTCATCCACCGCTCCTTCGGTATCTAGAATCCTAAATTTAATTTTTGGTAGTGTGGTTTCTTGAGCAAGCTTTGATGAGTCATTTAACCTTTTGGTCTTACTGGACAAAAAATGAAAATGAAAAGCTGCCATCTATTCGACACTGTTTAACTTTCTGCCAATATCCAGTAGGGCTCATAGGCTGTATATGTGAAATAAAGCTTGTGAGCCCACTGGTCTTGTTTGCAGCATGAAAAAAAACAAACAAAACAAAAACAGTTGTAACACCAGAGTGTGCTTTATTTATAAGTTCTACTTAAAGGCTTCCCATAGAAGTCAGATGGCAAGTTCAGAAATGTTTCCCCGTATGGGTAGCACAACTTTGCTGCTCCTACCTCAGGTTTGCAGGGCAAATGACAAATTGGGTAACAGCAAGATGTCACAGAAGCATGTCTCTCACATGCAAAGCCAGTGAGGGACAGCTGTATACAATGCACACACTGAGGACACTTCAAATTACCCTGGAAGGTAATTTGTAATAATGAGGACAAGAGC
The DNA here is from genome assembly GCA_004027555.1 of Craseonycteris thonglongyai. Lineage (NCBI taxonomy): Eukaryota > Metazoa > Chordata > Mammalia > Chiroptera > Craseonycteridae > Craseonycteris > Craseonycteris thonglongyai. Next base: position 26,592 of record PVKE010014687.1, on the reverse strand, counting down.
TGTGAAACCAGCATAGGCAACTTGCTGAACTATGGGACTCAATCAAAGGGGTTCAGTTTGGATGCATATGAAAACTACAAGACCAAGAAATTGCAATTATCCTTATCGTCTTCAGAGATACTTTATAAGAAAAAATATTTCTTTCTCGTGTCCAATATTCACAGTGGTGCTTCAAGCCTAACCATGACTTTTGAGCAGACACATGCCAGAGCCACTTCCATCTCTGATTTGTTCTCCAAGAAAACCTCTAGTCCCTACCTCTGTCCTTTGAAAGCTACCCAGTGTTCAAGGCCAAAGTCAAATTCTGCTCTGCCAAGGTGCTTTTTTGATTCTCACATCTTGACCAATTTCTATCTTCATTTCTTTGGGCTGCTATAAAAATACCATAGACTGAGGGGATGATACAGAACAGAAATTTATTTCTCACGGTTCTGGAGGCTACAAATCTGAGATCAGGGAACCAGCATGGTTGAATTCTAGTGAGGCCCTCTTTGGGTTGCAGACTGCTGAAGCATGGAAGCAAGAGAGAGAGAGAGAGAGAGAGAGAGAGAGAGAGAGAGAGAGAGAGAGAGAACACATGTGCACACGTGGGAGTGCTAAGACTCTTAGAAGGGCACTAATCCCATTCATGAGGGCCCCATCCTCATGACTTTCTCTAATCCTTATTACCACCTAATTGATGGGTGGGAGAGGAGGGCAACTATTTTTCTCTCTTCCCTTTTGCTCTAATTCTTACTGTCCTGTTTAGTGTGTGTTTGTGTCTTACACTATCTAAGTGATTTTATGTTCCCCTTGAATAGATTGGAAGATTCTTGATAAATCCTACTTATTTATGGGAGAGGAGGACACCATACCTTCCAGTGCATGGAGCAAAGGCTAGCAATCAAATGAATTGTTATATAAATAATAATTATCTAACTAAATAGTTCATTAAAGTCTTTAGCATGCAAACCATGTTGGATGTTTTTTCTAGTTTCACGGGGCCCGATTGCAAAAGTCTGAAGGTACAAGGTGCAGAGTTCTTTTTCTGTATAAACCATCTGATCATAGGCAGATCTCTGTCACATGTGTGCCCTCAGCTACAAACAGCATAGATGCTATTCTTTAGGCTCTCATTTGCTGCTTACCAAGGAAGAAAGCGTTCTTTAATTCCAGCCAGACTTGGCCATGTGCTCGTGCAGGAGCGTAACCCTCTGAGCGCTACCTTCTGCCAGAGGTACTAGCAAGAAATGTGAAGGACAATGCAATAAAATGGATCACCTTAGGAAAAAAACGTTATGAAGTTATTGTTTGAGATATCCATATGCGTTTTGTTTTTAGTTTTATGCAAATTGAATTAGTTATAATACTATTCTTTTACATCATCTGGAAAAGAAATGTAATTATTTCAGTCATACATCATACAAGAAAAAATATAATAAGTTATAGCGCTTTTAACTATGGTCTACGTATGAGCCAATATATCGGCCGGCCGCACTTTTCGCCCAAGATACAAAAGCCAATATATTGGCCCGTCGCACTAAAAGGGTTAAAATAGAAGAGAGATTGGGGTTATGTTCAGACTAGTCACCACAGTTTCACTAGTCCTGACACCACCATCTTCCATCCAGGTTATGCTCAGCATCCCGGATGGACTAGCAGTAGGTTCTACAGAGACTCACATTAAATCCTCGGATCCCCGACCCTGCCCTTCATGATCCTCCTTGCTAACATTCTTCTGTGTTCCTCAACCAGTTTTGGGTCTTCTCGCAGTATTTTGACTGTACAAACCCCTGCTGTGCTCCAGGACAAGTTTTTAACTGTCCTTTGAGAGGGACAGCTCCCTGAGCATGGTGATGGAGCCATTCCCTGCTGCTGGGCTTTCTCATGCTCTGGAAGCCATTGGCAATGTCCTGCCCCATCCAGAACCTCATGTCCCTTTATCCACTGTGTGGACACTCTTGGGATGCTTGGCATTACGGACATCATTATTACGTGGAAGAGGGAAAGCTCATAACTTACACTAAACCTCATGGACAGTCAGAGCCAGGATCATGCCAGAAGGTGTCACAGTCACTATTGCTTTTTAGTGATTTTGCATTTGCACTCCAACCTTTGGCCCCACCATTGGCTCGCCTCTGTTGAGTGCCATGAAATCTTTGAGAATGTGATTGTCATTCGTTCTCCGTAAGTCAGGTACTCCAAGTATCCAGCTATAAAATGAATCCCATTACTGTAGCTCTTGAGGTCTGGCCATTCATTGTGTGTTTTCTGCTTCGATGTTGACCTGCCATTAAATTTTGAGTACAGGTGACACAGCTAAAATTTAATCGGCAAAGGTCTCTTGAAGAGGTTAGGAAACCTTTCATTTTATCCATTTCACTCTCTCTACTGAACTTGATGTCGTATAACTGGTCAGTCTAACACTTTCATACAGTACACCTTTCCAAATTAAAAAATGAATTATAATATCAAAATTGATAGCAGTCCAAATTATCTGTAAGAATCTGTTAGAAAATGGAATAGTACAAGATCTCCAATTTAGTAGCAGCAAAATTGTAACATTCTTAGAAGTTATTTCAACCTCAAATGCTTGAAATCTAAGTGCAGAAACACAAAAATGATAAAAGTATAATCAACTGAGAGACTTTATGTACATACTGGATGTTGAAAAGAACTTCTTCCAAACTATGCTCACAGACTGAATAGAATTTCAGTTAAAAATCAATTTATTAGGTGTGAGGCAAGAATATGGAAAAGAAAAATTAATCTAAATTTTATCTGGAGGAATCAATTGACAAAGCTAAACAAATTTAGGGGAAGAGTGAGGAGAGGTACAATTTTTCTTCAGTTATAAAAGCAGAAAGCTAAAATAATTAGACCAGAATGGTACTGATGATAAACACATTACTCAAAACAGTGGCAATATGACAGAATTCCACTGGAAAATATTGCTGCTTATCCCATCAGCAGTGAAGTAAAAATTCACATGTTAGTAAGTTCAGTGCATTACAGCAATCATGAAAATTCAGTGAGAATCTATCCTTAAAAATAAAATGAATAAGTACTCATATAAAAAGAGTGCCTCGCTTATTTATTTATTTATTTATTTATCTATTTATTTTGCTGCTTCAGCACATAATTTTAAAAGCAAGAAATGAAGCTAGTTTGGAGGATGTCTTTGGATATTATAATGTTTATTCCAAAAAATACATTAAAGACTGAATTGTCTTACATGTGGTGACAGGAAGTCCAAGTGCCCTTGCCAGCCCATGTGATGGACAAAATGGAATTAGATAAGGATTTATTCACCTTACCAATTTTAATATGTAAATGGTACCAAATTCCAGAGCCTTGTGACTTTCCTTAGGGAGCTAATGTTAAATTCCAGCTAATTTCAATTCTTCTTAACAATGATATGTTTTTTTAGCCTTTTGGCCTCACTAACTTCTACTTGAAAGTTAAATCTTTACAATGACAGAAAGTTCCCATATCAATTTTTCTCAAAATGATTTTGGCACAATATTTAATGGACTTGTTTCCGGCCTTTATAGAGTGGTCTGTCTGAGCTTGTAAAAGTCACAGTCGATATAGAGAGGGGCATACTAATTAGGAGCGTGTACTCCCAACTTATTCAGCATTTACTGTTGGTAAATACCTTTATCTAAAACAATATGTTTCCCCAGACAGACATGGATCATATCACTAACTGCTTTAACGACGGGGAAACAATACGTTCTGAGTATAATCAGTCCTTGTTTCTCCTTGTTAAAGAAAACAATGGAAGAAACTTTTAGTAGAAAAAACATTCAAATGTATTAAATTTCATTTCTTATATTAGAATATATGTATTCAAGTGACATAAAAATATTAAAAATGAAATTGAAAGATAGGAAACACATTAAAATAGTCATTGGAATAGAAGGATTTGGAGACTGAGAAATCTGAGTTGAAGCCCGCCTCTGCCCACACTTGGTGGGTAATTTGAGGTAGTTTTGGACACAGTTGAATCTCAGTTATTGGAGATATAAGTATCTACCACATCTGAGTGACATGAGCATTAAATGAGCTGAAGAATTTGAATGCTTAGCATAGAGACTTGCAAAACTGTCAGCCCCCAGTACCGGGGAACTATTACTGTTTTTATGCTTTTGTTCATGTCCAGACCATAAATTTCCTATTTCTCACATAGAATATTTCCTCTGTGCTAATTGTCACAAAACCACTGGATCAGCTGAAATTATGAGAGACGTTGTTCCATATTCCATAGTTTAGGAAGTGGGCAAACATTAATTACTGATCATAGAAGTAAACTCCCCATAGACTTCACGTAGCTTTCCCCCGCCTCATAAGGGAATGTAGCATAACAGTAGGAATGCAAGTTTCATCTCCAGACATTGCTGCCATCCATCTGCTGCCACTTTCTAGCTGCACAAGTCTGAACAAGCTTCAAATACAGTCCATAAAATGAAGGTAGTAATCTTGGCTACTTCCGAGGGCTATATTGAGAATATGCAATGCATGTTATTTAACCCCTGTGGCTTTGTTTTGGCCCATAAGTAAAGGAGCCATGGCTCTGATGAATTCTATGATGTGCTGGTGGTCTCGTGCAGCTATTACAATAAGTGATAGAGCTTCAACCACATGTCTGAAATCAAAGTCCTTGCACTTTTCTGTTTGCTTTGCTAGCTGTCTTGGGTTCAGTGTACAGAGAATCTCATAGCCAAGAGGAGCCTAAGGACACATGACAACTGAATGTAATGGGGCAACCCGCTAGGTGGGCTCCCGAGACAGGAAAAGGACAGTAGATAAAAACTAAGAAGGAGATGCTGGGATAGCTCAGTGGTTGATCACTTGCCTTGCAGTTGCGAGGTCCTGAGTTCGATTCCTGGTCTCACCCTTTGCCAACCCCATATGGTGAACTACAGCACAACTTGTAACCTTCAGAATGGCTCAGCGGTGAAGGTTGCTAACTCCTATGTGGGAGATTCGGTTCCTGCCCCCTACAGCCCCGTATCCACCTGTGTAAAATGAAACCATGTCATAACTAATGATTCACAACTGTGGACACTGCTCTGGGCCCTCTCCCCTTCACTCTCTCTCACCTTCTCTCCAACAATAAAAACAATACATTTTAAAGAAAAAAAACTAAGAAAACCTTAATAAACTAGGGGCTTTAGTTAACGATAATGTATTAATTTTGGTTTATTAATTGTGATATATATGCCGTAAATATGAAATGTGAATAATAAGGAGAAAATGCATGTCAGATATATGGGAACTATTCTGTACTATTTTCTTGATTTTTCTGTTAAGCTAAAATGATTCTGAACTGTATCATCTCATAAATAAGTAGGGGCAAGAGCAGAGTAAGGAAACAGAATTATCAGGTGCTGTACTGAGCAATTTGGGAGGCATTTTGTTGGTGTTTGGGAGCCTCTGAAAGATTGAGTTGTAAAATACGCATCGAGGAGCCTGAGGCAGCTCCTGTAACGAGCAGCCGTAGATCAGCAACGGGACTTAACAAGCTGGAGGCCAGGCTGATGCCTGAACCAAAGCCGGAGCAGTGAGAGTGAACGGAGGCAGGCGGATACCGGGTAGCCATTTATAAGGGCTCTTAATCCCTGAGTAAATGAGGCGAGGTGGGAAAAGGAGGAAAGGGCTGGTTTTCAGGTTGAAAATGCAATGTTGGAAAAGTTTACAAAAGAAAGGAAAATGGTCTAATTAAGTATGTCAAACACTACCGTAAGAAAAAAGAAAAATCTGCTGAGAAAGTCATGAGTGGAAACCTACAAAGGTGGACAATTTTCCAAAGAACTGGCCTTAAATGTGTGGCTGTGGGTTTTCTGCTCTTAACTAGATGATACTTAGCCGCTGTCTTTCCTCAGCCACTGCGACGTGATGGTGTCTGTTCGTATGAGCACTGTCAGTTGATTGACTTCTCTGAACAAGAATCTGGGTTTCAGTGCCCTGTTGCTTCAAAAGATGCAGTAGCTTTCCACCTTTCTGCCGGGAAGTGAATGAAGAAGGTCCTGGGTTTTTTTTGTTTTGTTTTGTTGGTTTGTTTGTTTGTTTTATAGCATTCTTTTTTTTTTTTAACTTATTTATTTGTATTGTTAAATTTATTGAGGTGACATTGACTGGTAACAATTAGATAGTTTCCAGATGTACAACTCTACACCACATCACCCATGTATTGATTATGTGCTCACCACCCAGAATCAGCTCTCCTTCCATCACCATATATCTGGTGCCCACTCCCACCTCCCCCCACACTTTCCCTCCCCCTCCTCCCCTTCCCTCAGGTAACTACCAAACTATTGCGTGTGTCCATAAGTCTTTGTTTCTTTGTTACTTTCAGTCTTATAATCCACCTGGAAACATATGACCTCACTTATAGGTGGAGAAGGTCCTAGGTTTGATGTGCTTACTTCAGTATCAATGTGTTCGGCTTCTGACAGCATGGCTGCCCAAGCTGCTGCTGACTGGGCTTCCTCCTGCATATAGTAAACTCTTAGAAATTATCAGTAGCATATAACCAAAAGCTTTGAATACAGAGCTTATCTTCAGGGAAAGGAAGGGAAATCTCCAGACACCAGCAATGGAGAAATCAAAAAATGCCACTTAAACTCAAGGCTTTGAGTTTAAGATCCAGATATAATCCAAGAGAAAAGAAGACCAGACGCTGAAAGCCTACTGTGATAGACTTAAGGTTTCTGTCCTTCCTCCCAATTCATGTTGAAAAGTCCTAATCTCCAATGTGGGTGGTATTCGGCAGTGGGGCCTTTGGAAATGACCTGATAAAAGAGGCCTCAGAGAGACCCCTCACCCCGCTGCCATATGAGGAAACATGGGCAGGCAGCCGTCTGCAAGCCAGGAAGGGGGCCCTCAGGAGAATTGGTCATATCGCACCAGATCTCAGACTTCCAGCCTCCAGACCTGGGAGAAAGGATGTTCTGTTGTTACAAGCCGCCCAGGGTAGATGGCACATCTGTTATAGCAGCCCGAACAGGCTTAGATACCCACCCAAGAGGAAGGTCGTGAGTTTAGGGTGGATGAGGAAGGGGCTAGAAGAGGGTCTCTCTGCACAAGGCCTGGAGATTGAAAGGGCAGCCCCAACCTTGGAAGGAGCTAGAACCATATGACCACTGGTTTGGTATCAACAGAGCAGTTTGCCCACTCAGGGGCCTTTGCCGAGGGACACGTTCTTCCTTGAGAAACGCAGACAAGTCTGAAGGTAGGGTTTGAATTTACAGCTTGTGCTGTCGTGTGCAGAAACTTGAGCTGGAAAGATTAACCCGAAGACTGCTCTGGAACCCCGAGGACCCCAGCAGAGGCAAACGGAGCAGCTCTCTGGGGGGCCCTTCCACAAAGCAGAGCATGCAAGAATCCCACAGAAAATAAGAGAAAACCCCACTGAAAATGAGCTCGGAGTTTATGTCAAGTGACAAGACGAATGAGTCATGATGAGGGACTCAGCCACTTCAACAAACAGAATGGCCAGCAACCCAGGAATTGGGGTTACTAGGGCAAGCTGAAAGAAATGATCCACTAGGAGATTATACAATTTGAAATAGAATTTTTAGACATGAGCACGTATAGTCACTGAAATTAAAGCCTCCGGGGACTGTTTGAGGAACCCAAGTATTATCCATACCCTCCTTGGACATTTTAGGACAGCGTGCAACGACAGGTGACAGACTTCTTGGGTATTGTGTGGAGAGGGTGACCTGAAAACTTCTTGTGTTTTTGGCGGGTCCTCACTTTCTGTGGTTTACGGCATGGAACCATTGAGATGGCTGCATTCTGCTCCCACATTTTAATCCTGACTAACTTTGTTTTGATAGAAAAGTACCTCCTAGTCCCCCTTTGTGACCAAAAGCATCACAGTGGATTAATCATTCATCATGAGTTTCTATTTTATAATCACACAATGGAAAAAGAATTCCTCTTCTCTCATCTTCATCTCCATTGGCAAGACCTGGTTGATACTTAGGAACTCTGATTCCAATGGATCATGTGACCTCCCTCTTCATGGGCTGGGGACCACCTTGACTGCAGGACCCCTGACACCCTAGAAATATCACAACAGTAGTCTTCTTTTATTGTTCATTGTGCCTTGGGCTATGCCTCATTCTCCCGGCTGCCTTTGCTGTTTCTTGGTGTAGATTCGAGTAGTGATTCCAGCATGGCATTCCACACTGACACATTTTTAACTCTCTCATTTGTATTAATAGAAAGAGGAAGAGGAGGAGAAACTTACAAACACTTAAGAGAGGAAGAACAACATCGTATCACAAAAAGCTCCCACATTATTTTATCCTATTCTTTTTAGGAGCAAAATTTAAAGTCAGGAAGGTTTTGTCTTTATGCCCTTAAAAGTATTATGTGTGAGTTAGAAGCTTAAAGACACTTATTAAAAGTTTAAAATATTTCTGTGTATCTAAAAAAATGGCATGTTAGTCACACAGTACAAGTGGTTGGTCAGAATTCACTGGGACTAAATTCCCAATACTTACTGTTTAAATAACATTAAAATTTCTAGAAGTACAAAGATACTCCCTGGGAGCCCAAACACCTTTTTTTTTCTTTTTCATCTAGTAAAATTGTACTTGTTTGTTTGTCCTACTTATTTATTTTTATACATACATACACACAGAGGGAAAACAAATCCAATTATATCTCAAAGGCCAAAACGTGTTACTGATTATTTACCCTCATGAATGTGCTGAGTCGGGTCCGGCACCAGCCCAGCTAAGAGAACAGGAATGAACACAATAGCCACTCAGCCCAGAGACCCTCCCAAATATCAGTACTCCCCCCAGCCTTGGACATGAACTAGGACGTGGCCCCAATAAGACAGCAGGAGAGAGGCCCCTCTCAGGGCCCACCCATTCCAAGGACAGCCAGGGCAGGGGAAACTGCACAGGGAGAGAAGGGGGATGGCCTAGGGGGTGGGGCAACGGATCACAGCTGTGCTGTCCAGGGGAACAGGCAAGGCTGGGAGTCTAGCTCCTCTCATCCTCTTTTTTTCTTTTTTCTTTTTAAATAATTGTTTTTCAAGTACAGTTGACATTCAATATTATTTTATGTTAATCTCAGGGGTACATCATAGTGGTTAGACACCTATATAATTTATTTATTTATTTATTTTTTAATATTATTATATTTTATTGTTAAATTTAATGGGGTGACATTGGTTGGTAACAATCAGACAGTTTCCCAATGGACAACTCCACATCACATCACCCATGCATCGCATTATGTGCCCAGCTCCCAGAATCAGTTCCCTCCAACCCCATATATCTGGTGCCTACTCCCACCTCCCCCCACAACTCCCCCTCCCCCCTCCCCCCTCCTCCCTCCTCTCCAGGTAAACACCAAACCATTGAGTGTGTCCATAATAGACATCTATATAATTTAAAGTGATACTCCTGACTAGTCCAGTGCCCACCTGGTACTACCCGTAGCTATTACCATACTGTTGACTCTATTCTCCATGCTTTACTTTGTTTACGTCCCCATGACTATTTGTAACTGCCATTTGTACTTGTTAAAGGTGAAAGGGAATAACACGTTCCAATTTCCAGGTATACAACAAATAAATCATGGGGTTGTTATGTACAACATAACGTTATAGTCAATAATATCGTGATAGTGTCACGGTACAGTGTCCTATGCTTGCTGGACTAAGGGTGATCACTTCTTTAGCTGTATAAATGTTGAACAACTATGGTATGCACCTGGAACTGATATAATGTTGTATGTTAGCTATATTTTTAATAAAAATCTAAAAAAAAGAAATATAATATTTGAGACATGCTTCAAAAAATACACGAAGAAAGAAGAGGATGAGGAGATAAGTGAAGCATCACTGGCCATGACTGGGTAGCTGTTGAAGTCGGGTGATAAGTAGGGGGTTTTCATTATATTATTCTGTCTGCTTTTTTATATGTTGAAAATTCTCTATAATAAAACGTTTTTTTAATTGTTTTATTTTTCAGTCAGAGTTGGCATACAGTATTATATTAGTTTCAGGTGTACAGCATAGCGGTTAGATGTTTATATCATAAAGTGGTCACCAGGTAAATCTAGCACTCACCTAACACCCTACATAGTTATTACCACATCATTGACTATAATCCTCATGCTGTACTTCATATCCCCATGGCTGTTTTGTAACTACCAATTTGTACTTCTTAATCCCTTCCCCTTTCTGCCCATGTTTCAAGCCCTTCCCATCTGGCAACAATCAAAACGTTCTCTGTATCTATGTGTCAAGATGTGGAGGCAACATGCCTGTCCATCAGCGGATGAATGGATAAGGAAGAGGTGGTACATGTATACAATGGAATATCACTCAGCCAGCCATAAAAGAAGGAAATCATGCCATCTGCTACAATCTGGATGACCCTAGAGGGTATTGTGCTGAGTGGAATAAGTCAGACAGAGAAAGACAAATGCCATATGATCTCACTTATGCATGGAGCGGGGGGACAGTTGTGGGGGGAGGTGGGAGTGGGCACTAGATATAAGGTGATGGAAGGGGAACTGATACTGAGTGATGGGCACATAATACGATGCATGAATGATGTGAGGTGGACTTGTACATCTGTAAACTGTCTAATTGTTACCAACCAATGTAACCTCATCAAATTTAACAATAAATTTAAAAAAAAAAAAA
>PVKE010014687.1:0-15829 GCA_004027555.1 Craseonycteris thonglongyai | reverse complement strand
AAAAAGAAAAGAACAAAATAAACAAACAAACAAAACAGGAACAAACTCTGCTCACCCTCTTGATGAAGCCCACAGCCTGTTCTGGCTGCACAGACACTTTCTGCACATCCGGGCCACCGCGGACCTCCTACAGGCAATGACGTGGGCACAGCCTGGAGGACGGCTTCCGCCGCTGCATGGTCTCGGTGACAATATGTGAGTGACAACCGCTTTGTGCCTGGGCAGCGGAATCCTGTCCTGGGCTCTGTGTTTTGGCTGTGTCCTGCCCCACCCCCTTCCAGACCACACTCAGGATACCTGATACCCTGGAGAGTTTGACATGGTACAGTTTCCTTTCCTGGTTAAGTCTACCTGCATAGCATCTCTTCTGCAGTGTCTGCATGTGTGGGAACCCAGCCATCATGTCGAACACCCTTTTCCTCACAAATGATTTTGTCACAGGAGCTGATGGGGTGGCAGGAGAGGGAAGACAAGTGGATGAGAAGGCACCCGTCACAATTGTACTGAGGGTGTCACAGAATCGGCGCCAACAGGGGCCTTGGAAATGCTGTCATCTTATCTGTGTATCAGGAGTCTGGGGATATGTATACTCTTCAGCAAGTACTTTATTGATTGTCATTTTTAGAGGCATATTTTTTAAGGGCTTCCAATCAGATTGGAAGAGAGTAGCTAACAATGTTTAACACTTTGGAAAAGGAAGAGATCGAACATCAAATTTTCTTAATGTTCTTAGCATTTTTTTTACACCTAAGTCTATAGACCTTTCTGTAAATGCAGTGGATCACAATTTAGTGTTGATTTGAGCCTAGCATTTGGAATATACTAGCTGGCCCATTCTGTCATATTTTCTTCAATCTTTCCCCCCCCCCAAAGACAATGGATCTGAAGGATTTCATTCATAAACTGACAGGATTTCTGGATGCCAGTAGGTCTAGAGCTCAGTGGTAAATCCTAGCTCTTCAAAGGAGCTGCCTTCCAGATGAATGCCTTAGGACATAACAGTCTCCTTTTTAAATGATTTTACCTTTCTACATTAGAAAAGAAAAATTCCATAAAGTGCACTTTTAGCTGAGTTCCTGATCTGTTTTCCACGAAGTCTGCCATTAGGGACAGCTAATTCACCGTGATCACCTGCTAGGTTGACCAGATGTCCCATTTTATTTTATTTTATTTTATTTAAAATTTTATTTTATTGTTTTTGACAGAGACAGAGATAGAGAGAGACAAAGATGGGGGGGAGGGCCCAGAGCAGTCACCATAGTTGTACATCATCAGTTTTAGGCGTGGTTTTGTTCCACACGGGTGGGCAGGGGCCACGCAGGGCAGGAACTGGGCTGGGGGCCTCCCACATGGGAGGCACACCCCCTCAAGCCAGGGGCCGAACAGGGAGGGCAAGAACATGACTGGGGCCTCCCCCATGGGAAGCACACCCCTGTTTAGCATATGGGTCCACATGGGCTGGGGCCAGGATTCAATCCTCAGATCCTGGGGCTGCAAAGCGAGCGCTTAACCTGCTGAGCCATCCCAGCTTCCCCAAATGCCCCATTTTAAACAGGACAGAACACAGTGGTACTGTCCCGTTTGAAAGGGTACGTCTGGTCAGCCTGCTGACATCTCTAATTTAGCACAGTGAGACTAGGCTGTCTATATGTACTGTTTGAAACAGGACCGTATTCTTGTTTTCGGTCCCATTTAATACCGGACATCTGGCCAGCCCACCAGTTGAGCCTGAGGATTGAAGTTGACTAGTGACCTTGACTGCCCATGCTGTGAGGAAGCCGCCGTATGCTGGGGCAGCACCCACACTTTTATAATGAAATTCCAAGAAACAACAACAAACTCCAGATGGACTTGGTCGTCTTCTCGGCAGTGTTTTTGGAGAGGCTGAACCAGGCCAGCCTGCTAAATTTATTTAATCGCCTTAATTGGCTCTAATATTTTCAGGGTCTGAACCATGCTGGAAGCAGGAACAGATGCTGTGTGGTAGCGAGGAGTTTTCCAGGAGCTGCTGCCGACATAATTACAGAGTGGGAGCTGCACAGTCAAAAGTGATCTTCACTCGAGTCAGTTTGGCAAAAATAAAGGTGACAGAAAAGCTGCCTCACTATTGTCTGCTTAATCTTTGCATTTCAAAACAGGACACAGACGCTGTGAGGATGCCCAGGTGCACAATTGCTGCATGTATCATGTTTCAGAATTTTTTTTAACATTTTCTAAAACATGCCTATCTGTCCATGGTAATTGAGAACACCCATTAACCATACCCACTCTCTGTAAGTAACAGCACAGATGGAAGAAAATGCAAGAAAAAAAACAGTCTAGTTTTCGATGTTTTGTATGAGGGGGGACTCAAAGAGAAGCAGAATTGATTTATAGAAAAATTATATATTTACTTAATCCTGGAAAGGTTAAAGCTGGGGGAGTGGAGAACAAGGCTGGGAGTGTGTCTCTCTCTAACTTACGGTACTCAAATTGAACGACCGCAAGTGATTTCTCAGAACACGTCACAGGGGACCACATTCCCATGATGCACCTATTTATAAGCCTGAGCAAGCAAGTGACTGTGATCTCTGTTGTCCAATTTTTTTTTAAAGATTTATTTTTATTGTTTTTGACAGAGAGATAGACAGACAGAGACAGAGAGAAGGGGGAGGGCCCAGAGCCATCTCCATAGTTGACAGCATTAGTTTTCCATATAGTTTCACTCCACAGGCGGGCACAGGGCTGCACAGGGCAGGAACTGGGCCGGGAGCCTCCCACATAGGCCCCGGCAAGAACTGAACTGGGGACCACACCCCAGCTCAGCATATGGGTCCGCCTGGTCCAGAGCCGGGATTTGATCCTCAGTCCCCGGGGCTGCAAAGCAAGTGCTTAACCCGCTGAGCCATCCCAGCTTCCCCATGTTGTCAATTTTTTACCAAAAACCTAAGTGAAAGGTGGAAAAGGACTTGTATGAAACACCAGAACAACCAAAGAGTAAATAATTAGTTCACTTTGTGAATTTATGGATATTTAAATCACTGTACAATTTAAGGGCTACATAGATAGATAGATAATAGATAGATATAGATATAGATAGATACATAGATACATAGATGCATAGATGATAGATAGATTTCTTTTATAAGTACGTTTTCAAGTTTTGTGCATAATGAACAAGAGAACAGCCCTAATAGTGTAGCATATACCAAAACTAAGATTATTATTTGATTACATTTTCTGACTTGGCCAGAAGCAATATAATATAATTACAGTACACTTGAAATGAAATGTTAAAGCAGGGGAGCATTTAAATTGGCAAAGCTATTATGTTGGACTTGTGTGATTAATCTTGGAGAGGAATGGCAAACAGATTTTTAATGAGCTTTAAATGTAGGACTAAGATTGATGGATGGTGCACACTTGGTGTCAAGCCTGAGGAGTTCGCCAGTGCAGAGAAGGAGAGCATCCATGTGAAGTCCACACGGACAGAGCGGCTTCTGGATGGTTAATTTCATTGTCCTTCTGCTTGTTTCTTTACACTGCTGAGGACCAACGTTAAGAAACACATAGGTTGGAGTTGTAGCGGCTCATTTCTTTGTCGACATCTGTAATTTTTTAAACAAAACACTACATAACCTAAAAGTTAGTTGCTTTCCAAGAGCCCATTGATAGAGGTTATTTCCCATTTATATTTCTAACTTCACGTTTTATTTTCATTTTTCTGGTTCAGTTTTTTTTGGCATTTTCCTCATCAGAGCCTATTTCAATATCTAGCTTATTATTCTGAAAAAATGAAATATAATATTTTTTAATAAATGCACCTATAACATCCTAAGTCTGGGCCACAAATGATGAGCATTGCCCACTGCCGTGCCAGGAAAAGGACAATGAAGAACGAGGAAACCTGAGGGACCAAGACCAGGAGTCAAGTTCAAAGGGGATGTTTGGCGGACATCAGTGCTTTGCATTCGATCAAATCCAAAGTGAGCACTAAGCTGCCTGACCACGCCTGCAGGACAGGAGGTCAGCCGCGTCCTCTGCCACACAGGCCATTGCAAATGAGGTGCAGGCAGCCTAGACTTGAAAATTAGAACTGTGATCTCTCTGGTTCTCGGTTCTTGCTCTTGGTGAGAAATGATGTGCTCTGTTTGGTACAATGAGCACAACTTGCAGAAATGTGTTCAGATTTCAGTGGCTTATAGTGAGAAGGGTGATTGTTCATCAGTGAGGACACGTCTCAGTGACCCTCTGGGAAGACGTCTCATTCGAACCAATTGATGTGGTCTGAGTATTTGTGCGCCACCCCCCAAATTCATGCGTTGACATACTCAGCCCCGAAGTGATGGGATTAGGGAGGTGGGGTGTTTGGGAAATGCTTCCATCTTGAGGGTGGAGCACACTTGCCCCTTCTTCCATGTGAGGACACACGCAGAAGTCTGTCACCTGGAAGAGGTTCCTCACCCAACCACACGGGACCCTGATCTCAGACTGCCAGCTTCCAGAACTGTGACGAATAAGTGTCGTGTTTGTGAGACACACTGTCTGTGGTACTTTTGTCACAGAATCCGAAAAGACTGAGACAGCACTCGCCTGGTCTCCCGCCTGGAGTGTCAGTCACTTCCTGCTCTTGTTTTTCTCTGTCACCGCCTCTCATTAGTTCAGTTTAGACCACAGGCCTCACTATAACCTGAGTATCAATGAAACAGTGGTACTAACATCCCTTTATTCTTACATAATCTCTTAAGCTTTACCCAGAATTTATGTAGAAGCTAGAGAGCATCTATTGGAAGCATTGTATTTCTTTCTAATCTACAGTTATTTCTTAGAAAACCATTTGCCCAAACTTTGAGTGCAAGCCTTTAATTTTTCTAAAATGCCATTCACTTTTTTTCTCATTTGCAGGAAGTATGGGCTCATCTATGCAAAAATCCATTCCAGCGTTAAAATTTGATGAATGTTATTAGTCATTGATTATTAGAGCTAGAGTATGCTTGAGTTGAGTTTGGTCAACCCCTCTGAGAGGTGGAGTCACAGATTCCACAGTGACCTAGGCCTGTGTCCTGTGAGCTAGTACGCCCCACGGAAAAGTCAGTCGGTCACAGTTCCTGAAGCTAGGCTGCCTAGAGACACACCTGGTCCCAGTGGCCAACAGGTCCACAAGCAACCTCTGCCTCTCCATCTGTGGACCTGCACCCACCTGGCCTAGTCTCACTCCTTCTCTTATTTTACATGTTGTCTCAGGTGCTTATACAGGGCTGGGTTTGGACTGAGTCGGGGACAGTTGTACCACCTGCAGTCTCTATGTGTATCCAAGTTCATGTGCAGATGAGATTGGAAAACGCTTCCCTTATTTATGTGTAGTCACCCAATACATGTTGATTCCACAAACTTCTAGGGACCTGAGATTCTTCAGGAAACAAAACAAGCAGAGTCCCCGCCTTCTTGAAGTTCATACCTAGTAAGGGAAAGAAGAAAACGAAGAACCTTAAAACAATATGAAAGAACAAAGTGGAAAGAGTGAAGGCAGGGGTGCTATTTTACAGAGAACAAGCAGCTCGGGTAAAATGATATTGGAGCAGAGCCCTGTGGGGAGCAGGGAGGGTGTGAGCCGTGTCTGAGGGCAAGGAACCAGGAATAGCAAGTGCAAAGGCCCTGAGGCACTTGAAGGAGACCAGCCTGGCTGGAATGGCTCAAGTGGGGCCCAGATCCAGGAGCAGGTAGAGAAATGTGGAGGGGGCCACCTTTGGGGTTAGAACATTAATCAATTAACAGTGACGACAGGGGAAAGCAGTAGAAAGTGTGTGTTTTGCGTTCCAATACATGAACACATTTCAGAATATTAAAATACAAGTGTCTCCACATTTGGGTTATTGTGATACAAAGCAAATACGGAAATTGGCTGGACAATTAAGGAAACAGGTGATGAAACTTTATTCTGGGCATTTATTCCACAGAATTTCTTCCTTAGGTCATCCATTTTCTGTTTCGTCTTAAATGATTGTTTCCTGAGATAAGCCATGTGCTGAGTGAGACGGGGAGCCTTCAGCACGCTGTGGGGTTGGAATAACACGGTCTCACCTGTGCTGAAGGCACCTTCTGACTGTATTTGTAGCGTGGACTGTCGGGGACAGAAGGCACTAGAAGACCATGAAATCTGATCTTATAAAGGCCCCCAAATTCTGTTCGTTCCAGTCGGGTGAGCTTGTCAAAATGGTTGTAAATACTATTGCTTGAAAAATGTTCAGCTTTATCAAAATTCTAAGCATGAACTTTGCAATACAGGAATATCATTTTATCAGATGGCTTGAGCAGTTAGCCCTCAGACCCTTTACTGGTACACTGACCACAAGGTCCGTGAGAGGCAAGGAGAAGAATGTAGACTCTGAATTCATTTATGTGTACCTATGACATGGTATTGACCTAAAGGTGTATGTAAAATTAGAAAATATTATACAGAAATACAGTATTGACTAAACGCACTCTAACAAGTGTACATGAAACTCCCTCGTGTAGGTTAGAAGTGATACATAAAAATGTATGATTGTCATTCATTTTGAAGTTTTAAATGAAGTACCTTTTAACATCTTTCTGCAAGTTTTGGTATTCATGCTATGTGGAGAGGTGCTTTTCTTGTCTGATAGAGAAATAAGGGAACTTTCTGGAAACACTTTCTATTGTGAGAGCAGGTTATATGGTTGTGCGTGCTGAGGAAGCACAGGTAGGTCAGGCAACTTCAATTCTGTCACTTCATTGTTGTTTCTCTTCCTGGCTTTTAAAATGTGCAAAACAGATGAATATCTTTACCTCTCAAAACACTGTAATTAAAACCACAAAGCAGCATGTTTCCATCGACGGTTGCTAAGTAGAACGCATGGTGCACGACTCATTTTTCTGCACAGAGTGGCAAAATGAAGCCTGACACGTTGTTTACAGAGATAAGACTTAACTAAAAATGTAGGAGTCTGGTCATCATATTTTGAAGACAAGAGTTCTTTTTACCACCAGCAATTTTGTTCTACTAGTTTAAAATTTTTAACTCTGTCAACTGTGTAGGATCTACTTTTATCTGGGTCAGGCCCTCTGATAATACTTTCCACGTATTGTCTTCATTTTCACCTTATTTATGTCTGAGTTAAACCCGCACTATCATCTCTACATTATGGACAAAGTACGATGGGGCAGTTAAGAGGTTCATCCCTAGTGCTTTGCGTGAGGAGCTAGTTTTAGGAACCAGGGAACCCGAGTTTCTCCATTAGACACATGAATTGCTGAATGCAAATAACCTCTGCAAAATGGAAGTTCTTGGAATTGTGCACTCTGGCAACATTTTTAACTCGGCCTTCTATCACATTCTTTTCTTTATCCTCTGCACTGTGAAAAGCTTTTGTCTGATCTCCTGGATTTAGGTGAAGATCAAGATAAAAGTCAGCTACAGGTTAGTACCGGAGAACCCTCATTAAGTAGTAAACCCCACTGGTTTGCAGCCAGAATCCTAAGAACCTTCGCTGTGTCCGTGTGCCGGTGCTTGTCTGAGAGGAAAGTGGAGCCTCTCGCGTTTCCCTAATGTTGGTGACCATGTCTGGGACCAACTGTTGGCGTCCACAGAATACTGTTCCCTGGCCTCAGTCAGAGCAGTAATGAGCCAGAGGCGTGCTTTGCACGTTCTGGGTTCCTGCCTGGTCATTTCACCCGTGTCTGTTCCAAGGGCCCCGTTTTCATTCAGGGACATCCCTGTTCTCAGAGCTGCCTGGAAGCCCCCAGCCATGACCCGTGTGTGGAAATCCACTCCAGGATAGCTCTTCCCTGCTTCTATTTTCTGGGTCCCGGGATTCCAAGTTTCCTCAGGTCACTCAGAATCTGACTGCTAGTTGGGACCTCGCTCCCATCCCTGTGTATAAAGCGCACCATCCGTGTGTTCCCATTGGGCTTCGGGACAGCTTGTGTAGAACCTCCCCAGGATGCTTCCTCAGAGATGTGCTCTCTCACAAAGCCACCATCACGTACTTGAGCTCTGATGTCTGCAGATTCTCAGGGATTTCCCCGAGTATACACATCGGGGAAGACTGGAGAGCAAAGGGGCTTACTAAGATGCTCTTTATTAAGTGCTCACAGAGTGGCAGACTGCTTGGCTCCTCACATGGGTTATTAACTCACCAAACCTTAACGGCTCACTTAAGTCCATGCTCTTATCATGACATGAAAACTTGCTCAGCTAGAAACGGCCAGAACCGGGTTGAAGGCCAGGGGTCAGAGTCCAGAGCCCGTATCAGTGACATCATGCTGTGTCACCTCTCATCCGTTAACGTGACAGCTAAGTTTCCAAAGGAATTAGGAAGAGGAGACCTTACAGTCCGAGAGAGACACTGGGCTGCAGTAGGCAGCCGAGATGGAAGGGGACAGACATCCAGCACTGGAGCTGGGCAAGCTTCTCCACTGAAGCGCCATGCTTTCGGGTCTTGGAGTCAACCAGAATGGTGACAAGAATCTGTTCTGGGAGATGTTGTGCAGAGAGAGTATCCAGGGCATGAATAGAGGGGCAGCCCGAAATGCCTGCCTCTGGGAATCGCTGAGCATGAGCTAAGGGGCTCCGGGTGCGTCACCTCTTTTGGACCCATGAGGAATCAATGCGTGTTCGATTTCTCAGAAAGATACAGTGGGAAGCATGCCAACTGTGGGATCAGGCATCTGGGCACCGCTACTAACCAGCTCTGTGACCCAGCACCAAGGCTGTTACCATTTGTGATCTTACAAATGCTCATAATACTACCCAGCGTGTCGTGTGAATTAATGTCATGACATGTCAGTTGTCATGCAACTATAATGTGATGGATTAATATAGCTTCTCCATTGTGGGACTGATTTATATATAGCAGTTTGGCTTCTAGAAAAATTTAAGTTCTGAAGCTGTCTGTACAAAATAGTTTCTAGATCTTTACTCTGGATAATTCTTTTTTGGAAAGATAATTTATGATGAAATTTTTAATTAACAGAACACATTTCAGGCTCTCCTCCCCCCCCCCGGCCCCCCACTCCTGCGTGCGCGCGCACACACACATACACACACCAGGTGTTGGAGCTGAACTGTGGAAGTTTGCAACAAAGCAAACAAGAAGAATTTTCTCTCCTCATGTGGGATAAGGCTCTGCGCTTGGTCACAATACCTGTATTTGGATGCTGGTATGAAACCTTAAATCTGCATAAACTCCAGTTGCTGTAAATAGTCTACCCTGTAGAGCTGAGGGGGAGGGGGACCGGTTTCTTTTGAACAGCACACATGCAGAACGAGTATACTTCCAACACACGGGGAAAACGAAGCACACTGCCTCCTTGATGCAGGGAGCAGAACCAAACACAATCCTTCTTCCCTTGGGGCACATCAAGAAGTAGAAGAACCCATTAAAATCTATTGCCCAGTTGATTGAATTAGATTCTAAATGAGTAATGGTATTATAATAAGTGCGCCTTTGCCCAAGTGGGCAAAGACTGAAATATAATTTGTTGGCTTGTGGATGCTGTACTGTGCAAAGACTAATTCATAATAAATAAAAAGTTCCATTGCCTTTCATTGTATTAATGCAATAGCATTCATTCTCCTGGTACATGAGAAGTCTCATTTTTCCAAAACACAAGATAATATAGATGACAGATAGAAGATAGATGACAGATAGATAGATAGATAGACAGACAGACAGACAGACAGACAGATAGATAGATAGATAGATAGATAGATAGATGGTGATAGATGGATGATAGGAGTCCTGTTGCCAGTGGGGAAGACTTATTCTGACAGAATCTAATAGCACAAGTTATTTTGTGCTGTTTCCCAAAGGTACCTGACCCAGCAGTGTTACTTTGGACAGAAAGCAAAATGCTAAGCCCCTATTATATGTGCTCACTTTAATTCTGAGCAGAACAGCCTACTTGGTAAGTGTTAGTTACCATTATTTAAAGTGAAAAGTCTTTTTTTTTTTCATGCCCTTATTTTCTCTCCTGTTAGAAACTTATGATCACTGCTTCAATGACAAAATGATTGATTTTGAAACCAACGCATCAAAGACTGAAAGGCAAAAAGGAGGAAGGAGGGGGCCATGATTCCCGCAGAACTTTGTAAGCTGTCGCTGAAGAGAGTTTAAAAGTCACCTCTTGCTACTTAATTAGAAATTCCTGGTGGATGCTCAGAAAACTAAATCAAGTTGGGTTTCATCCTGAGAGCATAGGGGTGGACCACCTTCATGGCAGGCATTGTGCTTCACACAGATAGACATGGTTTGATTAAATTATTCCCACTAACAGTGGGAATCATGGTCATATGTATGTGCCCTGGGATAAAGAGAGCTAGGGAAAAAAACAAACAAACAAACAAAAAACCAGTATTATTATTGCTAGACCTGGTGAAACAAACAGGGTTCTTTGTACTACCTTAATCTTGGAAATGAACCAGGAACATAATGATAATTTTCTCTTCCCTCTCTTCTGTATCCAAATAAAGCAGCTTTTAAATCCATTTCACTTTTATTTTTTAGTCTTCTACTTGGCTCTATTTACTAGCAGTGTTTCAGTGGTTTAAAGAACC
Organism: Craseonycteris thonglongyai; assembly: GCA_004027555.1. Lineage (NCBI taxonomy): Eukaryota > Metazoa > Chordata > Mammalia > Chiroptera > Craseonycteridae > Craseonycteris > Craseonycteris thonglongyai. Next base: position 5,274 of record PVKE010014687.1, on the reverse strand, counting down.
TGGCACCAAGTATTCTTCTTAAGTGTACCAAAAACAACCAACCAAACAAAGCAGTAGTTTGTACCTATTCTGTTTAGCTTAGACCTTGCACAAGTTAAGTACTTCTAACTTCAAAGTCATGGTGAAGAAAAGGCAATTAAATTTTTTACCAGGATTCAGTTTCCAAATACTCAGAAAATTTCTTTTATTTGTAAGAAAGAATCTGAAAGATCACACTTCTTGAAAAAAAAAATAAAAACCTTTTTACAGATATTCTATTACCATTTTATCTTGAGTGCAGAATATGGAGGTATCACATTTCTCTAAGCAAAGAATACATTTGATTTGAATAAAAATGAAATTGATTTAGAACATATAAAACGAAAACAAATATTATATTCCTCTTATTTTATTTATTCATTATATTATTATAAGAAGGATTCTAATGTCATCTAAGGAGTGTTTTAGAGAATAGAGGAAAACCCATGTAGAGAGGAACACGTTAAATAATTTGCTGCTAAATAGTTCATCCTATAACGTATGATAAAACCTGTCACATGTTAATGTTAATAAGATACATTTTGATTTATAACAGTACTCTGTAAGAGATTGAGTCTCAATTCTCCATGAAACAATCCCATTTATATTTATTTAAAAAGATACATTTTATCATATGTTAAAGGACTTTCAACAGGGTAATATAAATCTAGTAGAAACCAATAGTCTTCAAAAGGAGTAGTATAAGTGTGAGGGGAAGAAAGAAAAGGAATCACGTTACCTGTTTACCTAATGTAAAACAAAATGCCTAATTATACAAATGCATTTTAAATTTTTCAATTACATTCTTTTTGTTTTTTTGTTTTTAAGGGAAGTGGATGTGTCATAGCTGGTAACACTGGGTTATATGTTCTCAGTGTACTAGAACGAGACCACAGCTTTGCATCGATGGGAAACTCCCTACTTGTCATAAATAATTCCCCAGCTCCCCAACATTCCAAGTCTCGCCCTGTTGGTTCCAGCTCTATGATTTACACTAAGCTATGACAAATTTTCCAGAGATGTGAACGTTGCAGGACAATAGCAAAGAAATTGTGATGTCTCAAGAACTCTAGGAATGACATAGTTTCATATTCTTATGGTGTCCTTTCTCCAAAGGGAGTTAATGTTTTGCAGAACATGGGGGCAGCTTAGAGTGCTGTAGCAGCTGTTGATATCAGTCTTGAGAACACGGTTTTCAGCATTAGGAATCGGCCCCTGATATTAGCTATCACCAATAGCTAATTAACTCACATTAACTCAGATGGTGCTGAATATTTATTAGTAGAGTAGCTGTGTCAGTTATGAGTAAGAAGCAGTATTTTAGGAGGGAGGCATAGAGAGAGCACAAGATCTGAAACGATTTCAAAAAAAATTTAGGTTTCTGTGCTCGAGCTTTCTTTTTCTTTCTGAAACCAGCCGACACTATAAATTACGGGATACAAGTCAAAATGTTGGTTGGTTGAACAGTCTACAGAGAATAAATAGGTAGAATGAATAGGACTCTGAACCATCTCATGTCTGTCAGCATCTATCTGGCTGTGTTTTGCTTTTCTGAAAAATACATGGTAGATGTTGTTGTCTAATGGCATTATTAAGGGCACCCAAAACAAATCTGTTTAAGGTTTAGCTTTGAGCTGTAGGAAGTAAATTTCCTGCAACACAAGCAACTGTATCACTATTTCCCAGCTTCTCCCTCTACCTCCGTATTACCAGTCATATAAATGTTTTTTGGGATTCTGTAGTAAAATTCTGTAATGTAAATTGTAAGACCTGAAATACTTCCATTTCGGAAAAACTTGAGACTTCCTGACATTTTAACAAGATTTAAATCCTATTGATTTTTTATTTGGGAATTTTTTTTAGAAAAAAACATAAAATTTTATTTTTATTTTGGGTCTATTTTTGGTGGCAAGTCAGTTTTCCTTGATAGTGTGTGACATGCATTTCTATTTACCAATATATGCTCTTCATTAAGTCAGAGACTTGCAACGAAACTATATCAGCCATAATAGTTGAAAGACTAGGAGGAAAAAAAGCAAATATTGAATTCCATTTGTGCTTTTTATTGATGTTCTATAGCCTGGCTTCTCATCCTGTTTATTCAAGCATCGGATACTTAGCCCAAGGGGATGTAATAGTTCTTATCCATGAAAACATGCAACATCATTAAATTAAGCTGATCCATTATTTTTAAACTTTCTTCCTAAACCATGTTTAGCTTTAAAATGTACAATTTTGTCTGGGATTATCCTTGCACTCACCATGGAAAGTATCACAATTGAGGCAAATAACAGAGAAAAACAATCAGTTGAGTGCTGTGGTTGCCCGTTGCATTTATTGGGGTATAAATAACTACATGATAATGCTAAGTAGGAGGAGATGACATTATATTTATTTTTTTGAATGAAAGAATGTGTTGTTCGCATGTATTGTTCAGTCTGAATAAGACTTCGATTTTCTGTTTTGAATTTAAAATAGGCATATTGTAGGATTCAGGCAAACATATTAAATCTTTAATGTGTGAAGTTTATAAATAAAAATAATGTTGAAAATGCCTTTTATTGTAAAAAAAAAAAGTACCATTGGGATTTGGTATTTTAGTCAGATATTATTTTAATATTACCACCCCTATGATAACTATGGCATGAAATTTTCAAATACAAGGTATGTGTGTGTGTTTGACACACATAATTTGGGGAGAAGAATTCTGCTGTACTTGGCATATGAGGGGGAACCTCAAAAACCCAGAATTAGCTTTTTTTGAGATGAGAGGGATTGTGCACTCAGAATACATTCCCCCAGAGTCAAGTGATCAACCAAAGTCTTTATCTGGAAGTTTTGAGAATGTTGCATCCTGATTTGCAGAAGAAACATCCAGAGTTGTGGAAAACAGGTGACTGGTCCTTCCACTATGACAACGCCCCTGCCCACACCACACTGAGTGCTCAGTAGTTTTTGACCAAAAACAGCATGACTCTCATGCCCCACCCAGCCTATTCACCCCATCTTGCCCCAGGGACAATTTTTTTGTTTCCCAGATTAAAAAAAAAAAAATTCTGAAAGGGAAGCATTCTGACAACATGGAAGAGGTGAAACAAAAAGTGGCAGAAGCACCAACGGCATCAAAATTGATGAGTTCAAAAACTTTTGATCAGTGGAAAAAGCATCTGCATAGGTGTATTGCATCAAATGGAGATTACTTTGAAGGTGACTGAAGTTTAAACATGTGAGAAATTTTTTTTTTATAAATAAATTCCATTTTGGGTGTTCCCCCCTCGTATGTATGAAACCTTTTGTTCTAGCTGTGACTCTGCAACCAAAGTAGAATGATGTGGGGGAACTAAATGCCTCCAGCCTGAAATTCTTATAAAAAATGTGACTTTTGCATTAGGTGAGCTACAAAGCCCTCTATCTTTATTGGTTAGGATAAGAGCCCCACACAGACATACACACACATACACAAACACACTTCAAGATTGCGATTATTACACTTAAGGTATATTTCTAATTCAGAAATGGATAGGTACTTATGTATAATCCTCACCTATATTATGTAGGACACTCTGGTCTCGAGTTAATATTTTTGTCCTTTTTTAAAGTTTCTATAAACCACACAAATTTTCAACAATAAAGGGCTTTGTATTAAAGCTACTCCTATATTGCCTTCTTATGTCTACCCTGTATGACAGCTTGTAGCGATGAGCGTTGTGTATTAAAAGAGATAAGCTAGACATTTGAAATGAGGGGAATGGATTGTTAGTATGTTAATTAGGAAAGAGTACTTAAAAAAATAGAAAGATACAAAATTATAATGTAAAAGTGTGCCTATAACATGAATATATTATAATTACCACAAAAAGAGTAAATACAAAAGGTACCAAAAAATGTATGCACATTTCAAGGAAAAACCTGTATTAAAATTGTAATAGTCATTGTATACTAAGAAAAGATGAATACAAGTCACATTTGACTTCTGCGATTACAAGAGCTGCTCAAAGTGGTTGCCTTCAGTGTCCAAACACTTTCAATTACAGTGAACCACTGCTTGAGCAACGCTGACCGGGTGTCCACTTGTATCGCTGCATATGCCATGTCATATGTATAACCATGCGTCTCATACTTGACGCGAATGCATGTGATTGTTAGGGGTGTTGGAGGTCCTGTTGCATACTCACACCTCCTTTGTCATTGTACTTCCACAAACGTTCTCAAATTTTGAATGCCACTTCAAAATGACCTTGCCCTCCTCCAATGACAACCGTGCTTCTGCCATTTTCTCTGACTGCCTTGCCTATCACATGGCGATGCTAGCATTCATTTGATTAACGCTGTCTTATGAGCAAACGTATACTACGCATTGCTACTGTAATTCTATTCAACTTCAAAAGTTAAATATAGATAACCTCTCTTAAAATGTGTATACATTGTTTGGCACCTCTGGTGTTTATAAGATATATAAAAGCGGAGTCAAACTTGTTAAAAATCAAAGAAACCAAAATTAAAAGAAGTGTCACAGACTGAATGTTTGTGTCCTCTGGCAAAATTAATAGACTGAAATCCTAACTTCCAATGCAGTGGTATAGGGAGGTGGAGCCTTTGGAAGCCCTGAGGGTGAAGCCCTCACGCATGGGATTAATGGGGGACCTCTTCAAGCTCCCAGCCCTCTCTCTGCCATGTGAGGTGATAAGAAAATAGCTGTCTGTAAGCACGAAGGGGTCTCTCACCAGAATCAGGCCAGCACCCTGACCTCTGATCTCCAGAATCATAAGAAAATCTATATTAAATAGTTTGTAGACGACCAATTCTTTTATGTTTTAGCAGCTCAGACAGACTTAAGACATGAAGAAATACCACTTTTACCGACAGAGTTAAGATCTACATATTTTGTAATACTCCCCCAAGTGCTAACTTGGGCACAGTGACCCTCCCCCCATAACACTCATAAACTGTAGGAAGAGAGAGAAAAATGTCTTGATTTTTACTGTAAAACATAGCAATATATATGGGACCCTTAAAAAAGGTTGCAACTACTGACCATTTAATTAACTTTTCAGAAATCAATTGTAAGGAAAAAAGTTTTAAAAGACTATGCACAGAAGTTTAGATATAACTTAATAAAAAACATACAAAACTAACTCCAAAGAAAGGTGAATAGTTAAGAAATCACAACACATGCATTGTTAGAGCAGCACACAGCCATTAATTTTTAATGTGATGATACAGGAAAACTACTGACAATAATATTAAAAGACAATA
>PVKE010014686.1:0-34566 GCA_004027555.1 Craseonycteris thonglongyai | reverse complement strand
GGAGGAGCGGGGGGACAGTTGTGGGGGGAGGTGGGAGTGGGCACTAGATATAAGGTGATAGAAGGGGAACTGATACTGAGTGATGGGCACATAATACGATGCATGAATGATGTGATGTGGACTTATACATCTGTAAACTGTCTAATTGTTACCAACCAATGTAACCTCATCAAATTTAACAATAAATTAAAAAAAAAAAAAAGAACTTTCATTTAAAAAAAAAAATGTAAGATGGAGCTAATAGCAATATTTCATAAGTTTTTTTTTAAGGTTCATTTTTATTATTTTTGACAGAGACAGAGAGAGACAGAGAGATGGGGAAGGGCCCAAAGCAGTCTCCATAATTGCACGTCATCAACTTTTGACAGTTTCATTCCAAAGGTGGGCACGGTACTGCGCAGGGCAGAAACCAGGCCAGGGTCCTCTTGCATGGGAAGCTCGCCCCAGTGAGAACCAAGCTGGAGACCACACCCCAGGTCATCATATGGGTCCACACGAGCTGGGGCCGGAATTAATCCTCGGACCCCAGGGCTGCAAGCTGAGCATTCAACCTGCTGAGCCATCCCTACTTTCCCTTAACTTCATAAGTTGAGGTGAATGCCTGACTCTAAGGAATGTATGATAAATGCTAGTTACTATTATACTTGAAAGGGTAACACTATGGCTCTTGACACCAAACTTCATTCGCAGTAACATCAAAAGGCCTTGAGGAGCCCAGAGACTGAAGGGGACCAGACAGAACAACTTTCCATTTACAGCCACTGAAGATTAGTTAAGGAGGGCTGTGTCAGCTGCCAACTCAACAAAGGACATCTACATGTTGTTACCAGATGAATCCAAAAAGCAGATTCTTACTATTAGACTATTTTCATTTAAGTTAAAAACAAAATATGAAAAGAAAAGGAGCTCTTAACCTGATATCCTAGATATTCCTGAGAGTTAGAGGGAAGAGGAGGAGTGCTGTGAACACTCTGAACTAATATCTAAATGAATGTGGTTACAAACACATTAGTCTAGAGACTAAGGAGAGAGTCTCTAGTTTCATCACCTTTAAAGAAGATCCTATCTTATAAAAATCAAGAATGATTGGTCTTAAAGGAGTCACTCATATCTAAAGTGTATTACCGGTATGTCGTGGCTGACATTCAATTAATAAACCAAGGGCCTCTATTTTGACTGGAGAATGAGGAGACCTTAGTAAGAGGAAGGTAGAGTCCTTGCAGGCTGTCTCCTCTGTCCACCCCATTGTGCTGCAAACTATGACTTTGGAGATGATGTCTTTATTTTGCATCTTCTGAAGGGGGCTTTTTCTGACATTTCTTACAAAGGGCACTGCGTTTCTAGAATTCTAGTTCTGCCACTGATTCTTACCTTTTAAAAATTTGCACCAGTGATCTTTATGTGCTGCTACCCTGTGGAGTCCATTTTCTTTAATTGCATTATATTGACTGGATGCTATCACAGCCCCTGTTCATCTCACAGACACTTTGGACTCTCTTCTGATGCTACCAGTTCTGATTAGCTGAAGCTCACTTCTTGGCTCCATTGCTAAATAAATTTTTTTTTTTAATTAATAGAGGACACCTCCAGTCTTTCCCCTGCTAACTTGCTACTCTTCTCTCCAGTGAGCCTGCTTCAATGATGTCTCTTGTGGATATTTTCAGACTCAGGGCAGACACTGACTTTATATGTTGAAAGAAATTTGCTGAATCCAGTGTTCATATCAGGTTTAGATTCTCTTGGTGACACGAAGGCTGTCCAGAAAAAAACCCAGCCATTGTCAATGTAACTAGAATGGTTACATGGCTGGATACTTTTTGGATAGCCCTTATAAAGTCAACATTATTGAGAAAGGTAAAAATCCAATTTTTCAGCAACCAATATAGGATAAATAAAGATTTATAATTTTAACTAAATGACAGTTTTGTGGAGATGTGTATGAACAGAAAGGAAAAATGTTGACCACAAAAGACTGATCCCCAAATTTCCAGATTTATCTGTCTTGCTGGTTCCTCTTATCTGCCATCTTCCAAGCTCCCCCAAGCTTTCCCTCTCAGCAAATGCCATCATCATCTACCCAGGTATCGAAGGTGGAAACTGGGAATCATAATTCATTTGTCCTCTCTCAAAACCTATAGCTATTAGCAAGTCTTTTTATTTCCACCTTCAAAATATATTTCAGATGTGCCCACATTACTCCATTTCCACTACCACCTCACCTCATTTGCCACATCATGTTATTTCTACAAGTCCCCAGCCATCCTGGTTGGCCTTCTGCTCCTTCTGGTCTTGTCCATGTGAATCCGTTCTTCATGGTGAAGCAAAAATAATCTTGGTGAAATGTAAATCAGAGGGTGGTACTTCTAGTTTAAAATGTGACAATGGCCATCACTGCATTTAAAATCAAATCTAAACTTCTTATGTTGGTTTATAGAGCCCTGGCCAATGTCTCTCTCATTCTTTGCCACTCAGCACTTAGTTCACTAAACTTTTTTCTATTTCTGGGATATTCTAGGTCAGTTCTTATATTCGGACCTTTGAGTGTACTTACTATTCTCTGCCTGGGATGTTCTCTCTCTTGTTTCTCTGTACAGTTCATTTCTTTTCCTTCTAGGTCTTTCACCTAGATTTTCTCAGTGATGTTTTTTTCTGACCACCTTAAGGACACTCCTGGTCTTTTCTGTCCCACTCCCTTATGTCATTTCCTTTTAGCACTTAACTACAATTTATAATTTTTTTACTTGTTATTTTTTCTTTTCTGTTGCCTACCATCACATGAGAATATAAATTCCTTGAATACAGTCATAATAACTGTCTTGTGAATCTATTTTTGGAAAAGACACAATATATATTTTATGAATGAATTAATAGCCAATTTTGTGCAGCCTCGGCTCAAGTCCATTCCTTAAACTTCCTTACTGTTTTGAATAGTAGTGGAATAAGAATTCAGAATAAGCAGAGCAGAAATATTTTCTCATTCTTCATGAAATAGATTTTTATCACATGCTTAATATGTGCCAAGGAGAGTGCAAGAAACTGGAGATTCAGCTCAGAGAAATAAAAACAGGTTTCCTCAGAAATCAATGACCAAGTACATAATTAAAATTTCAATAAATATTACAACTGAGTAGTAAGAGGTGCCACAAGAGCACCTTGTCAAGAGGGAAAAAGGAAGAACATTCAGAAAAGGAGTATCATGCACATGTAAGAGGGACCATGATGGATACAGGAAATAAGGGATGGCTGGTGTGACTGGAGTGTTGAGCAGGAGGGATGTAATATGAGGTGAGCTGGAGGGTGTGTATAGAGCAGAGGCAAGAATAATACATAAGACATGAGAGGGAGGACAGGAGAAGGTAGGAGTCAGTAAGAATTGACATCATCAAATTGATGTTTTCAAGGAATCGATCTGTTTTCCAAAGTAGACTCATGGAGTTTAGACATGGGGAGGTCATCGATAGCTTTAAGAACAAATATCAGTGAAGTGAGGTGGGTAGATATTTGAAGGTATGAAGTCAGGAGGGAATTAATAGTTAGTAAAAGGACATAGTACATGGAGGAAACTAATTAAGAATCTATTAAATATAAATCCATTATTTATTAGTCAATCCTGAGAGTAACAAACTGTGAAATAATTTGTGTTTTGTTTAAACAATTGACCAAACAATTATATATGAAAAAAATGAATTCTGATTATATCTAGACTTGCATTTACTACACAGCACGTTTCAAACTAAAGTTGTATAGGAGTCTCTCTACCAGCATACATAATTAAGCTAACTAATAATTAACAAAATGGTCATATTGAACGCACCAAATAGGATGATGGGTCACAGTATAGCTGATCTGGCTTCTAAGACAGGTCTTGGTACCTAACTGAACATGGATCCTCCATAGAGGAGGCCACTGTGACCTTACGTATGAATCTTGTTGTTTACTTCTGTGTTTTATACAAACACTCCATAGCTATAGATTAAGATTTTTATAGATGTCCCCGGAGAGAAGGACACTTTATATCTGTAATTTGAATTGAACCTAGGAATAAAAATTAATCTCTATTTTTAAAATAGATTTTCCCTAATTTTCCTTTGATCCCACTGCATTTAAAGTTTCTGAGTGACTTTAAATGTGTTGCCACCTATGCATGTGAATTTCAACCCATATCCAAAGTGGACAAAAGCATGAAGCATCTCCAAATCCTCCCTATCTCTTTCCTGTTAGATCAGATGTATCATAGCTAAACTAGTTTTCCATCACTGCCACAGATAATATATAATAGCATGTTCCCAAGCTGAAGTTAGTATAAAAGTTTATGATGTTAGTGACTTCATGTGGCTCCATCAGACCTCAGTATTATTGACTTAACGACTGTTCCCTCGTCTTTTTTTTAATTCAACTTCACAGTTACCCTTTGGGTTATTAGAGTAATAGTGCTCAGAGCTTTTTATTACATATCTACAGACTTATTTCTAAGGCTGCCTGGTCAGATACTCACTGACCATTCAAATGCAGAGGCAGACTATAATAAATATCAAGAGACTGGCAAAACTGGCCTAGGTAGAGCTCAAATTTGTTCTTGCTCTCTGCCTGCTGAGTATATTTCTTAGTAAGTTAAAAACAAATTTTTAAAGGAAAATGTCACCTGGTATGTGGTATGTCTGTGTCTCATAGCAGATGGCATGGCTCTGCATGGGGAGAAGGACAAAATGCCACATGCATGGCTGGAATGGAAGGATTTCGTACAAGAGGCATTCCTAGGAAGCTAGCCGAGAGGCTTTGACACTAATGGTTTTATTAAGTTCATCTGGTGGCTGGAGCAGCCTTGACTTCCCATGTGAGGAAGTGTTTTAATGGCCGTCCCTCTGGTTCATGCAGGGTGGTGTGAAAAGTGACAGTAGCGGGTGGCAAGACTTATAGGGTTGAGGTGGGTGGGAAGATAATGTGCTTTATTACCAACATTTTCATTTACTCAAAAAGAAAAGGAAAAACATGGATGAATTACTTGAAGAATGGGATTTGCTTTTCAAAAATAAATCATCGGAGAAAGATAACACTGCCCCATTTTGATAATTTTCTAAATTATAGTTCCAATGAATCCTGCGTTGTAAACAAAAACTGCACACCCTGCTGTGCAGTCAGAGCTGGGAAAAAGTGAGTTGGCAAACACTCTGGCCTCTAAAGAAGGCTCGCATGCATTTAGCAGCATGATATTTGTGAATATTGGGGTGCCATCTACAAACACAAGGAGTGGTTTTTGTCTTGGTCTATTTTAAATGACTCTACAAAGGGAAGAGATGAAACCATATGATCAGTTTTTTTTTTGTGCTATGTTTACCTGCTAACCACATTACGCAGTAATACCTATTTTCTTTCTAAACAGGTTGTTCTGATGGTTTCAAATTTTGTCATTTTAAGAGAGCCTTGGGTGATAATGGATTGTGCTTTCAGCAGTATGTAGTCTGTTTACTCCACTAATCATTTCCCCAAAGGATGGTAAACAGCATATGTGGACTTCAGGGTAGTCCTCCGGATAGTAAATTTTATAAATAGATGTTGCAGCTTCCTGGTTACAGTATCCTTACATCTTATTATACTAAAGGAAAACAGATTTGGCCATGATGGGCTGATAATTGGGTGTGTATATAATAGCAAGTTTTTCCATTTTTCCTCTGCTACTTGACATCAAACACCACTAACATTAGCTGAAAATCATGTCAACATATCTGTGCCATGAAGCTTTTTCTACACAATACTAAAGTAACTAGTCGATTCAACAAATTTAATCAACCCAGTTATATGTACATGGAAATATCTCAATAACACTTACCAGTGAGCCAGTGGTATTAGCGTTATGTCAGCCCAGAGTAAGACAAATTCATTTTATTATGTATAATGAAGAAATCAAATACCAAAGGCTGCGGAAAGTTATATTTAGGTATGTAGCTTTATGTAAATTTAAATTCTCTTCTCTACTGCTCACAATCATTTTAATCTCTTTTCTGTTTTATTATTGCTTTTAGAAGCATAGCTTACAACATTAATACCTTTAAAATTATGACAAAAGACAGTTTCCAAAATGTTTATGTTGTTTTTCTTCTAAAGTAGAATCATAATTATTTTTAAAGCAAGGATAGTTATATGTTAATAAACTTTAATGGGTATGAATGAACTGCAGTGCACACATTACAGCTGACATCAAAAGTGCCCCTGGTGTATTACATACGCAATTACATTTTAAGTGACCTATTTTCTTAGTTACGAGACATGTGCATTTTCCTACATTATCACAATATAGTTTTCTATATTTTACTCGATTCTTTACTGAGGCAAAGATGTCATGTGGTTAAACATGTTAAAACAAAAACTGGAAATTAGAAACATAAATAACCAGAACAAAATTTGGAGCTTTGGACAAAGAAAACAAAATCATTTGACTATATACAATAATGTTCTTTTATTTTGTTGTTGTTGTTTGATTTTACTTCTATGGAGAAAACTGCCTAAAAAGTTAACTCAGACAATTTCACATTATGATTTCTAGGAGGTGGAGAACCTCCTCAGCAGCCATGCATTGAATGAAATCATAAAACCTCCAACTCTGTCTTGATCTCCGAAAAGGAGGGTCATTTGTCTCCCTGCACCTCACCCCACACCACCTGGTTTAAGCACCTTCATATTAACACACAATTTCAAACGTGAAGCCACACTGCCTTTTCCTTCTGTTTAAGCATTTGTTCGCTGCACCGTCAACAGGCTGGTCTTTGCTGGATACTTAGGCTAGAAATAAAACTCATATAGATGATGGATGGATGGATGGATGGAAGGATAGATAGATGATAGATAGATAGATAGATAGATAGATAGATAGATAGATAGATAGATGATAGATAATATTGACAAGAATTATAGAGTAACATTTTCTTCTCAGTTGGTGTCAAGCAGGGCAGGAGGATAGTTGGGCAAAGAGCATGAAGACAAACAGCAAAGAAGGTATGGGCTCTAAGGCAAGCATGAACATGCATATTCGAAGAATAACAAGAACGTCTGAGTGGCTAGAACAGAATGAGCAGAGGAAGAATGCTGGCAGATGAAGGCACAAGGTAGAGGTTTTCTTAGGTTATGGTACAATAACCTAAATTTTACTGTTTCATGGCCAGCCATTGGGTTTTGTTTGTTTTTTCTGTTTATTTTAAGAACTTTTAGAAATATCTTTTTCTCCTTTTTTGACATATAGAAACTGTAATTAATATATATACTTGGAGAGAAGTATGCATACATGAACATCACTACAGTCAATGTCATAGACACATCCATCAGCTCCAACCATTTTACGTAGGTGAGTAATATGATCTGAGTTCAGTTCAGAAAGAATCACTGTGGCTGTCCTGTGGAAAACAAATAATTTGAGATGAAGGGGGAAAAGACTGAGGCCAGTCAGGAGGCAATTGTGACAGTACAGGTGAAAGATGGTGATGACCTGGCCTATCAGGCAAGTAACAGAACTGGTGAGAGTGATTGGACTCAGAACACGTTTTCAATAAAGAATCAGTGGTACAAGAAGGAAGGAGAATTAACACCACATTGTTGTGTCACATGATACAACACACACACACACACACACACACACACACACACACACACACACAAAGAAAAGAAAAAGAAAGTAGAATCTGCATAAACAATAATGCATCTTCCTTTTGATATTTACAAAGCATGTGAATTTAGAAAAGATTCTTAGAATTCTTTTTTGTCTTTTACATATTTATTTTATTGTTTTTGACAGAGGCAGAGAGAGACAGAGAGAAGGGGGAGGTCCCAGAGCAGTCTCCATAGTTGTACATCATCAGTTTTTGACATGGTTTCATTCCACACAGGTGGGCAGGGGCTGCACAGGGCGGGAACTGGGTTGGGGGCTTTCCCCACAGAAGGCACACCCCCACAAGCCAGGAGCCGAACCAGGGGGCAAGAACTGAACTGGGGGTCTCCCGCATGGGAAGCTCACCTCAGTTCAGCATATGGGTCCACATGGGCAGGGGTCAGGATTGAATCCTTAACCCACTGGGGCTGCGAAGTAAGCATTTAACCCACTGAGCCATCCCAGCTCCCCCAAGAATTCGTGTTGTAAAAGGACTTCAAATTATTTAACCTGGGATTTCTCAAATCAGTGTGACTCTGAGAAGCCTTTTTCATATAAATAATGTGGTGGATTATTAAAATCTACCAGAACTTGTATTATATAAATATACTTCAGAAAATGCTATATTAGAGTCACAGAAATACTTACTTTATTCCAAATTCAATGCCACCAGATGTATATTCCCAGATAAAATTTAGCATTTCATGTAGATTTTGAACAGGAAGGCACAGTAATTACCAAAGAAACAAAAAGCTACTCCTTTAATGTTCACTTCTTTTCTTTTCTAAACTTACTTAGCATGAATTCAATCATTTTTAGGCATGAGAATAAAACCCAGTTTTAGACATACCAAGGGCTGTGGTAACCTTAAGTATTAGTAATGATACCCTGGCAAGAATCAAGAAATAACTCTTAGTGTGATTTAAGCAATAAGAAATGATTTTGGACTCACACACCTAAAAACTAAAAAGTTAAGTCTGACTTTAGGGAAAGCTTGGTGTGGTTTCTCTATTTTTGGTTCTACTCTCAGGAGTCGATATTATTCTCATCAGCCTTCCCCTGCAGTTATCTTAAAATGGCTGCATAGACACCAGCTCCCTTACTGTATCCTGCAAGCAATAAAGAGAATATTTCCACAGAAGGCCTGATTTCCATCACACTGAACCAACTTCGGTTGTAGGCACATGTCTAAACCAGGGAGTGGAAATGTCAAAGTTATTTAGTCTTAAAGTATATGGCTTCAGGGGGGTGGAATTGGTAATTAAAGTAAGAGTGGGATGCTATATATATATTTTAAAGGAACATGTAAATCCTAGATGGCTCAAAATAACAAAGTTTCATTTCACCCAGTTTCTATTTGCTTTAGCTGCCAAAATAAGCAAGCAGAGTTGATTTCAATTTTGAATAGTAAGTTATCATTCTGAAGGTTTTATTTCTCATGTGACTTTTTTTCCTGTTAAAAAAATCTTCTAAACTTTGTATTTTTCATTTTTTTAGTATGTTATTCTTCTCTTTGTATTATCAACTTATTCTTCCTGAAAACTGGTTTGATTTGTGGTGAATACCCTGACAAATTCTCTAAGCTGTAATTTCCTCATTTACAGAAAAATAAAATTATTTACTGTACTATACTTCCACAAAACTCTTTCTGATGCAAAACAGTGTCTTAAAAGTTAAATAAAAAATTTCTATTAACATTATCCGTGTTATGTTCAAGACAATTTCTGATAATCTTTAGTCAGTTCTCTGGCTACATTTTAATATTCTATAATTACATATATATAGAACCTAAAAAACATGTTCATAATAAGGAGCCTAATAATGTCTATGCAGGCTAATCCTTCACAATTACATGTTTTCTCTATGCCCAATGCTGCCTTACACACAATTCCATTAACATAGGTAATAGTTGTGTCTACACCCAGAGATACAGAGATTTAACAAGAAGTGTAAGTACCTGCCATGTTCAAGGTACCCCATCAGCCAGGGATAGACACAAAGTTGAATACGGATGATGTCATGATAAATCAGTAGAAACATGAGGGAAGATGTTATTAATACTCTTGGAGTTGGAAGAGTAAATAAGTATGCCTCAAAAAAGGAAAGATGAGCGATGAGGGGTGTGTAACTCTAGGGATGATGGTACCTCAAAGCTCAGCCGCTAAACATATAACCCCAGCTAAGTCGTTTAACCTCTTTGGCTGGCATTTCTTCAAGAGAACATAAACTGCACTTTTTATCTGCGCAATCCCATCACCTAGTTCAGTGCCTTGCAAATTGTCTCCCTATACACACATGTCCCAAACCCAAACACACACACACACACACCAGCCATGTTTATTATTGAAATAAATAATGCTATGCACCTGATGACCTCTAAATGCATTTACTAATTCTAAGAGAGTTTGGCATGCCCTTGTGTTTTCGCACTATCTCTGGAGTTTTTTGAGAAGACCAGGCCCGGAAGTTAAGAGCAGAATGATAATTCATGATTAACAGGAACACCACCTGTCTAAAGATGTCCTTCTTGAGAAAGGTCAGCTATTGCTGTGGGTAAATATACTTCTCTGGCCAGAGTGAAAATGTGAGATTGCACTTATTCTCTTCCCTCCCTATGTTTTCCTTTTGTACTGTTGTCTTTGCAAATCTTGACTTCTTGTGGAAACATGAAAGGTCAGCGTGAACATGCTAAGAAGTGGATGCATTTTTTTTTCCATTTGTATTTATATAGGCAAAGAAGATTGAGCTAGAATATAAGTTGATCCATATTATTGAACTGTGGCTGACACTTTGAATGCTGACACTGCTGTATTCTAGGGTAAGACTATAATAGGAGAGGAAAGTTACAGCAAAGGTGGCTCAGAATAATAATTTCGAGGCAGCAGAATTTCGTGTGAACATTGGGAGGTTCCGTGATATGATAGCTGAAGTCAGTCACACTTAGGCAAACAAAATTAAGCTCCCTAACATTTCCTGCCTAGAAAATAAGTAGACAGCAAAGGAAAAAAATGGGGATAATTATATTCACACACAAGAGACAAGCAAGAACTGTTGCAACAACAGGAAACATTTAGTTCAGCCCAAATAAGATAAAGGAACACACAAATGTGAACAGGCACGTTTGTATAAACAAAAAAATAAAGGAAAATATAGGGAACTGCCTAAACTTGTATGAAACCATTCCTCAATGCAGTTAAGGTTTACCCACCGGGTTGGTACCCAGATTTATGATGTTAGAGCAGCTGAGGCCATAATGACTCTTTTTGATGCTTTATGTACCTTATTCTTTACCTCTTCAGGACAGAGCTTTATTTCTGCTTCATTCAGCCATTCATAAAGACAACAGTGGCTCTAACTGAAATCACTGATTTAGACAAATGTAAGCAATTTAGATAGTAGTTGCCATATTTGGGGATTTTTCAGAGTAAATAATCTATAAACCAGACATACTTGTACGCACAGGCACACTTATGCACATAATTGTCCACTTTTAATTTTGCAACGAATTAAAATTAAGTGAAGAGTTATCATTTGTGCTTGCTTAGGCAGCACATTTCCTAAAATTAGTTCTGTAATTTTTAATGGAACATTTTAATACAAAACATAGGAAGGATACATTCTCAGAATAAATGACAGAGCTATAAATTGAACAAATTTGAATCATAAAAAATTCATTAAATTGACCTTATTTTCTCCTGCCTTATACATTTGAAAAAATAATTATGGATTGTCCCAGTGCTTGACTTGGCATTTGGAATATTATGATATATCCCACAAGTATCTAGATTAGGATAAATGTAACTTTTCTTTCTGCTTCTTCGTGTGTGTTTCATTTTTTTTTTCTTCTTTTTTTTCTGCCCTTTCTTTTTGGTTCCTTTTCTTATCTGCCCATGCCTTGAGATACAATGGGCATAGCTGATCTATTTTTGCACTTTGAGGCTATCAAGGTTGTCAATAGCTAGACTAGAAGCTTTTCTTGAGTTGTTTAAATACTTCCCACCCCCTAGTGGGCTGGGTAAGACCAAGGGGAAAAGCACTTGGGATGGAGGGAGGGAGATGCTGAGCACTGAGAATAGGACTGAAGGGCTAATTGCAAGAGTAGAATGAGAGTGTGGGATGTGTCAGAAAGTCAGGTATCAGGAAACTAAGAATTGACACCAAATTCTGGGCAAAACAGTATTAATGGTGGAGGAGAACCATAGATCAGGTGCAGAAATTAAGACTGAGGTAAAGACAATTAGGAGTACTATACTTGGGTAGTGATTGTGATGATTTATACCTATGATTTGAGAATTCTCAAGGTTTCAGTTATTGTTCATTACTCTCTCAATTTTGACACTGGTTTCTTCTTATCTCAGACATGATAAAACTAGCTACATTTACTGAAATCAAAATGTTAAGACAAACATTTTCCTAAGTTCCCAATTAGAGCATATTACTTTTTACTTCCTAAACAATAATGTAGTTTGTTAACAAAGCCCTCTTTTATTTTTTATAGAAACACTAAGCTGGTTAAACAGTATTAAGGGATTCTCACATAACTGTTTGCTCATGCTCATTATTCATTGCCTTCAAAATCATATTAGAGGGAAATGAGCCCTAAAAGCTTGGCTATATATTTTATTTTAATTTGGCTTACTGGTATTTTATGATTTTTAAACATTCAGAGCAGCCCAAGAGTTTTCTTAAGTTAATTCTCTTCAACACACTTACTTTCCACTGCCTATCAAAATGTTCTATTGGGTCATATTGGAAACACAACAACATTTGCCCATCTGAACTGGTTAACCTGATCCCTACCCAACCCTTTCCCGATTTCCCTATTTTAGCGAATACTACCACTATTTTCCTTAATCATCCGTAAGTGAATGTTTACACTTCACTTGGACTTCTCACTTGCTTTCTCTTCCAACCCACATTATTTGTTGTTATATGTGTTAGATTCTGTTTTTGTAACATTATCTAAATCACCTTCCCTCTCTACATTCCTTCACTTTGACCCTAATTTAGGCCACGATTCCCACTGGCCTGCATTATTAACAGTGCAGATTTTGTGTCAATTTTGAGCATATTTTATCTACTGACCTCATTGTATCTTCATTGTCTATAAAGCAAAGACTCAAATTTATCTGCCTAATATTTAATAACTTCTTGAAGTGTTTTTTTTTTCTCTTTCCAATTTTACTTTGACTGGATGATTCTCATCACCACACAAACATGCTTATAAATTTTTTCATCTTAAAAAATGTAAAAGAAAGGACAATCATATCTGGTTTCCACTTCCTCCACTAGCAACTGTCTCATTTTTTCCTCTTCCCTCTAGACCCTCTTCAAAGGGTCTGTACTCATTATTTCATTTATTCTCTTCACACATTCTCTTGAGCACACACTTTAATCAGATTTTGCCCTAATCTTATCACCTTGCCCTGCTCAAATTCATACTTTTGTGTTGCTCGATGCCATGGTCATTTTTCAATATTTATTTAATTTGGTCAGCCAAAAGCATTTGACATAGTTGATTCCTGTCTTGTTCTTGGAATACTTTTTTCTCTTGGCTTCTATACTCTTCTGAATTTATTCCACTTGTCTGGTCTCCCTTGTTTTTGGTTATTTTCCCTGATGTTCCTTTATGTTTCCAGCTTCCAAATGTTTGAGAGCTCCAAAGCTCGGGCTTTATTCAACTTTTCTTCTTCACCTACACTTGTCTGTAGATAATCTTATAGTTTCATACTTTTGCACACCATTCACACAATACTTATATCTCAACTCTAGACTTTTCTCCTAAGACTCACTCTGATATACCTAACTGACTGTTTAACAACTACACTGGATGTTTCATCTCTATATCAAAATGTATGTCCAATATTGAGCTCTTGATATTTTCCCTTCAAAAGCATAACTACATGAAACAAAAAGTAATTACTCTCTCAGTCTTCCCATGTCAGTCATTTGTCTTTTAGTTGCTGACACTAAAAACCTATAAACCATATTTGATATATATCTTTCTTTCCAACATCTCACCTTAAGCATATTTCTAGAATCTGGCCATGAACTCCCCCACCCCATCTTGGCCCACTAACCATCTCCTCTCTTTTGGATTATTAGCCTAGACTTCTAACTGTCCTCCCCTTTTCTGCTCTTACCTCCTGCTATCTTCTGCTAACACAGTAGCTAGATTTATTTTTACCAGTATATTTTTTAAAGATTTATTTTTATTGTTTTTTGACAGACAGAGAGAGAGACAGACAGAGAGAGACAGAGAGAAGAGTGAGGGCCCAGAGCAGTCTCCATAGTTGACAACATTAGTTTTCCATATAGTTTTGCTCCACAGGTGGGCGCGGGGCTACACAGGGCAGGAACTGGGTCAGGAGCCTCCTGCCTAGGCCTTGGCAAGAACTGAACTGCGGGCACACCCCAGTTCAGCATATGGGTCCGCATGGGCTGGGGCTGGGATTCGATCCTCAGGCTCTGAGGCTGCAAAGCGAGCGCTTAACCCGCTAAGCCATTCCAGTTTCCCGTTAGATTTATATTTTTGAGGTGTTTAATAAATTTTTTTACTACAATATATATATTTTTTATCTTGTGTCACACCTTGCATGGTACCTGTCATCTTATAGAATGATGTCAAGGATTTTTGTCTATTTTGTTTATTTTGTCCAGCACCTAGAACTTGTAGTAGGTGTTTAATAACTACTTTTGAATGAATAATTGTACCTGCTACTACTGTTCAGCCTTCACTCCTAAAAAACATACATAGGCCCTTCCCAGATACACATGTTCCTTCTCTTCCCTTCTTTGGTTTGGTAGCCTTTCCCTCTGCCTGGAGTATTTTTCATTGTTTTCCTAAATTTCTGGAAGGCAAAATCTCATAAACTCTTCACATTCTTCCAAACAGTTACATTGTCTACTGCTACTTTTCAATGCCTTTTCAATCAAAGAGTTCTTGTCTTTGTTCTGATTCTCCTCACAGATTTGCCACAGTTGGAAGTAATCGCTCTTCTTCTGAATAACCATAGCATTCCTCCACTGTGCCCAACCCCACAGGTGTTGCTTTCTCCCTTTTAATTCTCATTCTGAGCACTGTATACAAAATCAGTTATGTTGTCTTTAGTCTTGATGTCCTTTACGTTTGGCTCTGTTACAGTGTTATACCACTTCTCTCTATTTCTCCTTGATTTCTGTTTAATGACCCTAAACTTACAGAGAGATCCACAAAGAGTTTTGTGTATTTCTATTTCTTTAGGATCCCTCTCTCTCTCTCTCATTGGAATAATTTACCATTGAAATGGTTTTTTAAACTGTGGTCTTCAGAGACCTAGGGTTTTGCAGTTCTTTATTGGTGGAAGTCAAGAGAACGAAATTCCTAGTGTCATTCTACATCCATAATCCTAGTCTCACCTATTTCTGCTTCACCTAGTTAATATATTGGGATTATTCACTTATACATATGTGCATGCACACGCACAAACAAATACAGACACCTTTTTTTTTTTGACAAAATAATTCTGTTTTTAAAGAGATTTTTAAAAACTGAATACATAACCACTCATTAGTACAGGGATTCTCAATTTCTAATTTTTTTTTTTTTACACAATCCAGAGCACATTTATAATTCCTTTTTCAAATTTAGGAGCTCTAAGTTATGGTCATTGTCTAGCTTCACATTCTTCTGAATAAAATTATAGAGAATAGAGCTACAAGGAAGCTTTTTGAACTTCCTGTACAGCATTCTGTTTTTACAGATGATGAAGAACATAGGCTCTAAGAGGGACTGAATTGTTCACACACTGATGGCACAAACGTCAAAGATCAAAAATCAGAAATGGGTTCTCCATCTTGCCAAATTAACCAGTATTTTTTTTTTAATCTTAAACTAGTCTGAAATATTCTTCAGTCCATTGAGTTGACTTAAGGTAAGTCAAAGATTTACCAAATATTGTGCTTTAAACAGGCTAAAGCTCCCAGCAGTGACTTTCGTAACAGAAAGTTTCTAGTCATGTTTGACCTATTTAAGGTACCAGTTTTAGACTGCATTATGGTAATATGGTAGTGAAAAGATTAAAAATAAATAAATAAATAAATGAAATAAAGAAAAAGAGACAGTGAATGTGAATTCTGTAGGAGATGTGTGGAGGAGAAATTCTTACCTACTGGCTCCAAAAATATTAAAATTATTTCTATTAGACTCTGCTGATCATTCTAAATAAGTATCATGGATTTTAGAAACAAATACACATAAAGTTAATGCCCTGCTCTGTCATCTACAGTTGTGACCTTAGGCAAGTTACTTTATACTTCTGAGCTTTAGTTCCTCATCAAATATTAATATGGCAGCAATAATAGTATCATCATATAGATTAAATTAGGTAAATTATCTAAGAGACAGTGCCTCCGAGAAGTCGCTAAATAAATGGCAGATACTAGTAATTGAGTAACAATGTAAGCAGACTAATAATATAAACATATTGCAATATTTATATGACTTCTAATGTCGGACACACAGGCTGAATGCTTTTAAGTGGCTATGCTATAAATGATCACATAAATTTTTTATTTATGATAAAACTCTGAAGGTGCCTAATACCACACCAGTATATCTGACTCTGCTGGTCTCAGTAGGGAGGTGGTTAGCTCAGAGCCTGTACCAAATTTTTGTTTTTCTCTATTTTGGAGTTGATATAAATGTGGCACCTATCATATAATATTATTTGCCTGCAATCTTGTACAGGTCTTCTGATGATGGGTTACTATGCTTTGTTTTACTTATTTAGTCTAAGCAGAAGAAACAAAATACAGAAGCCTATCTTTCTCATCAGTTCTTCTGAGCCAATACTGATCGCCTCAGTAGGATGAAAATGGTTTATATGCAGATTCTGGAAGGAAGGGGAACGGGAATAGCTGACCTCCTCTTCCACTGCCTGGAATCTCCCTGGACGCTGAAACAGGGAGTTTAAAAAATTAATGCTTTGAATAATAAATTAGAGCACATAGCAAATGAGGTATGAGCATAGCAATTTTAATTAGTTTTAGGCACATTTTAATGATTTTTTAGCTGTTAACTCCAGTAAACATAAGAATGCAGGGGGAAAAGACATATGAGTTCCTTATTACTTAGCTTTGTTTTAACTTAAGCCTTTGCAAAGATGTATATCATTTTAATTTTGGTTCCAGAGGCTTTTATGTAAATTAATTGCATTGGAGAATTGGCAAGAACATTTTATTCAATTTGGAACAGCAGTGATTATAAGCTTTACATTAATATAACAGCAATTTAACAATGGCTGATAGATGGGCCACAGCCATGCAATTATCAAAAGTGAGCCACTCTCTTGATCTCTAATTAGGTCTGTAAGCAAATAGAGATTTGCCAGCACTAATTGCCATATTAAAGCTGGCAGTGAGGTAGCAAGTGAGCTCACGTTAAGGTAGTCGGCATAGGGAGTCACATATCCAAAGATCTCCCCATTTTCTGCTTTAATCAGATATGTAATTCAATTATATATGTTGTAGAAATAGACATTTAACTGAATTGGAAAGCTTTCTCTTCCTTGCTCAATAGAACCATACATCTTGTTAACTGCAGACATCAGTGCTTCTAGTCTAAAGAATACCCGGTAAGTATTAGGCTAAATGCTTTCCCCACCCTGTTTCCGGCCTGCTCAGATGTCTGCTCCTGGCTAATAGCTCCAAATCTAACAGTACCTGGGATATATGTGCCAGACAAACATGTAGCTAGAAAAAAACGTACGATCCCTGGACTTGTTGCTCCATGTTAGTAGGGATTAAAAAGCACTCAGAGAGGATTTGGAAGACAGTCAAGTACCAGGTTCACTGTTGTAGATCCCATTAGAAAGCAGCCAGAAAATCCCTGTATTCCCTCCAGCCTTCAACTGAAAGCTTGGTCCATTATGCAATAAAGATGATTTGTTTTATTTTTTTGCTCTAGCTTATTCCAATGTGCACATCAACAACATTTAAAGGCAAAAGAGATTTAAGTTTAGGCATAGGTTGAACTTAAACTATCTGGAAAGGGAAATTTTCTAATGAAAATCCTATAAGAAATCAAACTAGAGAGAAAAGACTATGTAATTAGATTTCTGCAAGAAATTTTCTTTAAATATTTCTCCATCTTAAAAGGATAACCCCAACCCCCGTCCAAAACAGAAATTGAGGAACATGAGTGTCCATGGAAAAAACTTGACTTAATCTTATCAAGGAAGAGTTTCAAATCTTTGATCAGGTCTCTTGTACTCAGAGGAGTGTCCATTGAGGGAAATGGGTGATAAAGGCACCAAAGGGCACAATTTAAAAGCAGGAGATAATTATTCATGCAAAAGTACTTGAAGTATTTATACCATTGTATAGAGAAGCATCTGAACACACATGAGACCATTGGAAAGATGTACATCCTTTCGCCTTTGTCATTGGTACTTATTATTTATTCTGGGAGACTGCGTGTGTCTCTGTTGGCATGCATTTGCACTTGACTGAATGACTACTCAGTGGAAAATTAGGAGGGTGAATAGGTGTGCCCATAGCCGACACAGGTGCAGAGAGCTCAAGGGAGGACCTGACTTAGTGTTCCTGTGTCAGGCCTTAAGTGTGCTGTGTCACCTAATAGGGCAGAGCCCTTCTCTGCTGTTCTTGAGGCTTGAGGCGTCAGTGACCAGCTGTGGCAAGACTCGAAGCCAGACCTTCTCGCAGTCATTTACTTCACTTACTAACCTAAAACTGGGAAATACATCACTGCCTTTAGGATAAAGAGTAGAATTCTCCAAAGATGGATATCAACTTGCAGCATGCAGGTTAGAAGAAAGAAGAGAGTGTGGAGCCCTTGCATGGGAGGAGGAAGGTTATGAAAGAAAACAGCCCAGCGAGCGATCAACTGTTCAAGTGCTTCCCCAGAACTATGGGAAAAGCCAAGGTCAGCAGAATTTTCTCCTTACAGTTTATCCAAATGACCCTAGTCTTCCAGTAAAATTACTAATATCCATACAGTCTTGTGTGATTGTGTTTTGAGGAATAAAAATTATAGAAGCACACACACACAACAAACAAACAAACAAACACGGCCTCTCCTACATCAACCTATGGCCTGCACTCATAAAAGGAACAACACCTTGTACTGAGGGACTGTGTTCAAAGAACTTTCCAGATGCTGACTAGCAGCAAAGTGATCAACTGGTTGTATAGCTGGAAGAGAAAGGGAGAGAAGTTTCTAGGAGAATCATTCTCAAGGGTCCACTGGCATAAGGTCACCCATGCAGGTGGTTGAGGAGGAGGGGGATGTGTTTCTTTTACATGATCTAGGTACTTAAGAGTAAATTCTCTCTCTCCCTCTCTCTCCCCCACCCCCTCCTCTCTCTCTATCTGTGTGTGTGTGTGTGTGTGTGTGTGTGTGTGTGTACACTAAAAAGGGCATCTGATTTGGAGTAAGTGCCATTCAAAGTATTATTACCTTTTCTGGCAGATTCAAATTCAATAACTTGGACATGGTCTAAGTGTGTAACTAGGAAAAGGTTATCATTTGCCATTTGGTGGCTATTCAAGCAATTCACCCTTCACAATAGCCAAGAAAGCACTCCATTTGTATTTTATTTATTTATTTTTTTTTATTTATTTATTTTTTTTTTATCTTTTCACATTTATAGAGAGAAATTATCTTTTTGTCTTCAGTGCATAGTTATTTCTATTTTACTTTTTGACAGATAGAGAGAGAGACAGAGACAGAGACAGTTAGAGAACCGAACTGTGGGAACTCCCCAGTTCAGCACGTGGGTCGTGCCTGGGCCGGAGCCGGGATTCGATCCTCGGTCCTCATGGCCTCAAAGCGAGCACTCAACCTGCTGAGCTGTCCCGGCTTTCCCTCCATTTGTATTTTAATAATGATAATAAAAAAAACCAGTAACTACTCTTTTGACTATCTACTGCATGCCAGAATTATTGCCAAATATGTGTGTACATAATGATGCATAAGTACATATGATATTTTTGTTTCTCACCATATTACTGAAATGTAGGTATTATTATATCTATAGATTTAGATACTGAGGTGAAATGAGCATAGAGAGCTATTCAAGAAAATGACGAGGCCAACATGTAAACTAAGGACTAGCGGATCCCTGAAGCTATGCCTCTTTGTAGCAGGCTGCTGCTCAGCTGCTAGATATCAGCTATGACCTGAGGCATATTAAGTCCTTAAGAAGATTCTGCCAATATCTTCCATTTCTGTCTGCTGGCAGGAGAGCTGTTTTTACCTATAAGTAAACAGAGGCACTTGGGGTGATATGAAAGGCACCCAAATGCTTATCCTTCTATCTGTCCTGCCAGGAAGTCTACAAATCTAATATTCAAAAAGTATAATGTTCTAATATCACATCTTGGTAAGGTGCCAGTATGGGTTACTGAGCAGAGTCTTGTGTGACAATGGTCACAATAGCCGGATACTTGGGCTTCAGGCTTACTGTGAGTAAAAGGGAAGGTTCTAGGATAAATCATCTTCAAATTTTCCTCTTGCTATCAAATTCAATATGTGCTTGATATTTATATTAAAGCTTTGCATTTTTCTGGAATGTTAACATATTAGCCTTTCACAAATTATGAAGACTAATATATACCGGTAGTCTTTTATCATCACATAACAAAGAGCTTCCTCTTGGGCAAATGGAACAAAATGGGCAAGAAATCATGGTGAGATTATGGTAGGGAAAGGATGAAAGAAGAGTGAGTTGTTTGGGAGGGTAGTAGGACATTAGAGAGTACAACGCTGGGCACCCTGGAGAATGTGCGCTATCTTTGAATACCTAAAGGACGAATAGAGAACAGCAGAATAATATGAACTGACTGTTCCTGGATGCTCACAGGAAAGAAAGATGGACTATAGACATGGCCAGATTTAGAAACTGAACTTGAAGTGCTTCTGTCTGCTAATAATGCCCAGGTAGCTTAAAAGTACAGAACTTGAGCTCTGAGTCTTGATTCCAGTTTTTATTTAATTCTGCCTTGCTGGACGTCTGCTGTGTTCTAACCCTTGAGCTAGAAGAAAGTAGCAACTTTCACAGTAAGAAATCCCTGGTTCTGAGAGTCAACCAGGAAGTCAGGAAGCCACTGAAAGCTGGACTCCTGCTCTAGCTTCCTGTCAGTACTTCAGAGATCTAGCAAGGTCTTCTTACCAAAATTCTATTACCAATTTACTAGGAAAGCGACACACATCATTGCACGAAGGCTAAATGGTCATCTTTATAATTTTAATGTTCTTGACCTTAATTAGTAGTTCAGTCTTTCAGACCTTCATTTGTTACACTTAAATGGATTTTGTAATTGGCTTTGCAACCCAGTTAGTGCTGTTTCCCCATCCCAGTTCAGAAAAGCAACCAATTAGTTCTAGTTGCCCATTCCTTCCTACTTCCTTGGAACAATTGCCCTCTTTCTAATTGTTTAAACACAGCTAATAGAATGCAACAAGATTGTAGCTGGGCAATGCTAATGCACTTAGTGAAAGATTATTGAATTTATTAAGCATCTGGCCTAAAATAGTTCCTAACAAATGCATTTTGAGGCTCTGACAATCCTGTGAGTGAAAGACTTATTCAGGCTGCTAGCATCCTTGCATGAAAACTGTGATTTTTGTCAACTCCATTAGCTTCTTTATAAAACAAGAGCTGTCATTTCATTAAGCTGCTCCACACATATCAACAGCTCCACGGTGAATTCTGGTCACTTTTCGTCTATGTCACAATTCTTTCTGAAAGCTGACTTCCTCCGGTGTATGCCAGCGGCCTCCAATTCTTCAGACTGTATGAGGAGATATCAAGAATCAAACTGAAAAAGCAGCAATTGATTTTTAAAGTAGCGTGTAGCGAGGTAGATTTTTTAAGTCTTTGTCTTTCAGCTTATCTTAGTTTGTGAAAGAAAGAAAAAATGAAAATTAGAGCATTAACATAGTTCACTTTTTAATTAAGGACAGAATAAGGACTGGAATTCAAATCTTCTATGGTCTTGTCTAGTGTCTTTTCTGAAAAAATCACACTACCCTTGTGGTGGTCTACATATGGTCATTTCTTTAGTTTTCCACCTCCTGAACAAATATTTATTGAGTGCTCCCTCTCCCTCTTTTTTTTTTTTTTTTTAATGCCAGATGCTATTCTAGTGCTGGAGTTATGTCAGTCAATGAACAAGACTAAGTTCTTGCCTTCATGGAACTTAAGCTCCAGCTAGGTTGGCCAATAAGTCAATTACACATATTATAAAATGTAAGGTAATGCAAATAAGTCAGGATAATGGGGATGGAGAATACCAGAGTGTTCTATGAGATAAGATGTTAGAGAAAGAACAGTGATTTGGCTAAACTGATGGTGAAACGCAAGCCACATAGAAGTAAATTGCAAAGGCCCTCAGGCAAAAATAAACATGTGCATCTGTTCATGGAATAGCAATGAGGCCAGTGTGTCCAGAGAGTGAGGGTGGCTGAAAATAGTAGGACAGGAGAACATATCCATAGACAATGATTCTCTCTAGTTCCCATATGAGTGGAATTGCAATTTCAGTAAATATAGAAAGAGAACATTTATCCCTTCAAGAAGACTGAAGAGTGGATGCATAATCTGGAAATATAATGTTTTCTCAATCGCAAGAAGAAAACCCAAATTTGTTCCCACGAATGATTCACTCAGGCCAGTTGCATGTCTTAATTTCAAACTAAATTGACTGAGCACTGATTGTATACAAGGCTCTGGAAGACATACAGTGAAATTAACTTTGAAATAAATTGGAAAAATAAAACAAAAGAATGAAAGAGTAAGAGGAGTAAAAGAAAAGATTAATAAAGGAGACTATGAGATGCCACTGAAGAAGTAAAGAGGTTCAGTGGGAAGATGGCATGTAGCTTATGGAGCCATGTATGATTCAGAAGTGACATGCATACTGGGGGTGGAAGGAGTAACCTACAAACATATAGGGTGTTGACAAAGAGAGGCAGCTGCATCAGTGCCCAATTCAAACTGAGGAAACAGCAAGTGCGAACAGGAAGAGGAAGGTGGATTAGCGAGAGATATGCAGCAAGAAGTTCAGAGTGGTTAGAACATAAGGGTAAGAGATTATGGTAGATAAAAATTAAAAAGATAATGAAGAGCTTTGAAGGCTTTAATCAAGAACTTGAACCTAATTAATTAGGCAATACAGAGCTCTTAAAGTTTTGTATCAGAAAGCAATGAGGATGAAGAAAATGAACTAGCTTCCCTTTCGTTCTTTGTGAAGTTACCATGGAGGAGTTCAGCTACACTGGTGATTTCAAACGTTGTTAAGCCCTGAATTCTTCCTCCCCTCCCCCATCAGAATCTTTTAAAGCACCCGTGTCCACAGACAGACAAAAACATAACTTACTTGTTTCAAAACGAGATTAGAATTCCTGACTTAACATATTTTTTCACAACTGAAGAAGTCCCGAAGACATTTTCAAGAAACTCAGGACCACGAGAAACAGTTTGAAAACCAGTGAGCCAAAGCATCTTGAAATCTACTTCCATTTTTTAACCATGCCAGCTCTTCGGAGAGAGTAACTATTCACTTGAAAAAGATTGCATTATCTTTTCCTTGTCCTAAAAGGCATTTCTTTAAAGCATCAATGAGTTGTCAGAACATACAGCCATCTATCCTATCCACTTCAATGTTCGAAATTGGAATAAAACTTGCTGCTGTCTGAATGACTCAGAGACCAAACAGAGAATGAGTCACTCAGAATAACTACCATACAAGAAGCTTCAGAATCTTAGAATAATGTACATTCATTGTTAAGTAATTTTTAAAATTCTGGAAAAAATGAAGGAATTTCAGCCCAAAATTAATATTATTATCTGTTCTTTTAAGAAGGGTGTTGTTCCCAGCGTGAGCTCACTCACATTTTTATAAATATTAATCTTTTAAGTACCTGAAAATGGAAGTGAGGATGAGATCAGTAGCAATCTTCTTTGGCAGATGAGGATATCAAAAAGAACAAAAATGAATTCAGATTCCCGCTTTTCCCTACTACATACAGTAGACTCTCAGTTAACTGGCACCCATGGGGGTTGGTAGACGACAGACAAATGTAAGTAGACTCTCTATTAACTGGACCTCAAGAAACCAGCAAAGTCTCACACAACACGAAAAAAAAGAAATGATGCTGGTTGCTTGAGAGTGACTATGGTACATGTCAACTATGAGTCCCGGTGTGACTTAACAGTACTACATGGATTCATGCTTTAATCTGTTCAAATTCCTCACTCTGGCTTCAAAAGAGAAGACTTGGCAGGATTTCCGAGTGCTGACAAACGTCATCCTTTCCATTTCCCTCAGTTCTTTCTGTACACTGACCAACAGCTCTGACTTCCCCTTGGGAATTCACACACCGCTATAAAGATGCCTGTGTGGTTGCTCCCAAGCTATGGGGCCTGGCAGGGCACACCCACGTGTACAAGCCTGCTCTGTGGGGTTGGTGGAAAACAGGGCGACTGTCATCAAGCGATGATGTAGCTTTATGCTCCTGAAGGGACAGGCCTAGATCTGCTGGGCCCACTCCGGCAGTTGTTTCTTCACAGGAACATATTGGTTCTGTGGTGGCCACTGCAGTGTACTCTCTAAAACCTGTTAGACTACCGGTAGTTTCTCAGTTTGAAACAGATCTACGGCTTAAGGAATCGACTCCAGGTAATGGTGAGGCCTCGCTGATCTGAGCCTTCTCTATCGCAGTACTGGTTTCCAACTATCCCAAAGAGTGAGTTTTATGGCTTATACAGCTTTGGGGTACTTATGCCAAGGTTCAATTCATACCTGAATTGAGGAAATTTTCTTTCTTTCCAAAGTTGGGAATGGCAGTTAAAATTAGTGCGAGGTAGGTTAAGGAGGAAGGTATGAGTTAGAAACTGTTTACTCCTGCAGGCAGCATAGAATAGTATTAATGATAAAGTGTAAATGTATCACAAGTTGTTGTACATTTACACAATGGAATATTACTCAGCCATAAGAAAAGATGAAATATGGCATTTACAACAAAATGGATGGACCTTGAGACCATCGTGCTAAGCAAAATGAACCAGACAGAAAAAAATAAGAACCCTCTGACTTTATTCATATGTGGAATGTAAAACTGAAAGGAACAAAGAAACAAAGATTCATGGACACAGTCAATAGTTTAGTGGTTACATGAGGGTAAGGGGGGAGGGGGTGGTAAAAGAGGGAGGGGACAACAAATAGATGGTGATGGAGGGAGAACTGACTCTGGGTGGTGAGCACACAATGCAACACACAGATGATGTAATGTAGAATTGTACGCCTAGAATCTACATAATTTTTACTAATCAATGTCACCCCAATAAGTTTTTTTTAAATGATTAAAGTGAAGAAATCTGGGTTTCAGCCCTGGTATAATTGCTTATTAATTCCATGATACGTTATGTTAGGCATTAAAGGTAGCTCAAATTTCCTGATCATCTGATTCTTCACCACTAGATTAGGGGGAAAAAAAAAAGAAAAGAAAAGAAATCCCTGCCTCACAGGATTATTGTATATATGACCTGGTTAAACTATACAAACCTGTTTGGAAGAGTCTAAAGTTTAAAATGCAATTAAACATGCATGGTGGTTATCATCCTGAAATACCTTAAAGCAGAACACGTGAGGTTTACCTTCAATCATTCACATATCCTCCTGTCTCAGCTCCAATTGGGAAAGTGGCCAGAGGAATATGTGAAAAAGGCAGAACACAGTGAGTGAGTCCTTAGTAAACAGATTCAGTTCATATCAGTGTACATCCTACAGGAAGCAGGAAACTGTCAGCACATGGGTATTTGATGAGCAAAATCAAGGTGGAGAGAGCGAACATTACCACTTGTTAATCCATAAAAGAGAAGATTGGCCAAATGCCATGCTTGCCCTGGGAGGAGGGCTTTCAGGATCCTCCTGGTGTGTGGGCATGTGAGAAATGGGGGAGTAGGGAGGTACAGAGGATACAGCAGCTGAGTTCTGGGGTCCCTCTGGCTTCAGCTTGGTGGTTTCTTCCAAATCAAAATAGCAAAGCTTTAACAAAGATATCAGCTACCTAAGTTGGGGTTAAGTGGGGGAAAAAAAAATGAACTTGTTCTTAAGAAGAAAATACGGGGTATGTGGTTTTGTTGGTGAAAGCAAGGGGACAAAGAGGAGAGGAAGAAAAGAGGACCAGAGGCTGCAGGTCTCCTGAAAATGACCAAGGGGCCCAATAATAGACCAGAAAACATTTTAAGGAATTTTCATTGTTTGAAGTTAAATCTCTCCATCCACTGAAATCATCAGCAAAGTTGTTTCTGTGATAGTGGTTTTCTTAGTTCTTATGTATGGGAGGAATTTTTTTTTTAGATACACATTTAATAAGGTAGCCTAATGTATACAATTAAGAATATAATTTAGCAGGGAGCTTTGCACATATTGGGAGTGTCCTGAGTTAAGACAAGCCCAGGTAATGTGAAGCAGTCACACTGGCTGATTAGGGTTTTATTTATGACCACCTGGCCACATGTAAAGGGAGGATTAAATGTGACAGTAAGGACTCAACAGGAAAGAAAAAGAATCGTGAGATTGAATAATTTTCAAATCGGAGAATTCAGCTACAAAAGGACTGATCCAGCATACCCCCTCCAGAGTCTCTGGAGCCATAAAAAATTGGTCATAGCACTTCGTCAGAAGCAGTTCTTGCACACCTGCTGCCACACTGGGAGATCGTGCCACTGTCACACAGCTTCCTTCTCATCACGTACTCCAGGAGTGCAATATGAATTCAAGGGTTTTTACATTGTTAGGTCCATCAAAAAGGAAATACCGCCCCCAAGCCTCATGATGCAGGAGTCCAGAGGCTAAGAAAAACTTGATTTTCCAAGGGAAAGAACTCTGTGTCTTCACTGGAGGTTTGGTAGGAAGGAATAAAGACACAGGAAACTAGATTGTCTAGGAAGAAAAATATGCTCAGGGAATGAAGTACATACAGAACAATAGTCCAATTTCTAAATTAAGAAATCTGACATCAACTGAAAGAAATGTCTTTCCAACAGTGGCCTCGTCTTACTCTCGTTTTAGCCCTGCTTTCTGCTTAAAATTGTAAGATGTGTTGAGGGAGTTTTGCCCACGGTCTCCATGCATGACAATAACCCAGGACCATGCCTGATGGTCCACTGTGATGGAAGGAAACGGTACATCTTTCTTTATGTGCCTTTAGTCTCATTCCATTGAAGTTATATTTTGAAATTTATTTTAATGTCTACAGTTAATATTACATTTGTATTACTTATGAAAAAGCAAATGCATGCACACATATACATATATATGCACACATTGAATGCTTAAAAATTCCTTGTGATTAAAAATTTATAATAAAATTTTGGATTCCACTGTTCTAAAGGACTCAGAGTCACCAGGGATCTGTTTATAAGGATTTGGAAAACTGGAGAAAAGCTCAATCTCCGTTTGATAGTGCCTGACAATTCAATAGAAATTGTGTGGCCAGTGCTTGGGACTTGACCTGAGCTTTTTCTGAGAAATTGTACAGATGGAAGGACTCTTTGCAGACACTTGTCTAGGAAAGACCCTTTTGTAACAGCTTGAGCAGAACATGGTTTCCTGGGGATCACCCAGGAAATAGAAACGATACAGAGAAAGAATGCTAAGAGCTACATAAGCTCTGCTCAAATGTTAAACAAGCAGCCGATTTCAATGATATTTTACTTGGTCTCATTTGTCACCTATTTGGATTTTCTCAACCCACATAAGGAACTAAAACCCTGAGAATCAGTAATCTCATATTTTAAGACTCTGTAGGTGCTCTTTCTAGCACTGTAGGTGATGGAAAGCCAGAAATAGCATGGTACATTAGACAAGCATTTTCTCTTCCTTCTTTCCTTCCTTCCTTCCTTCTTTCCTTCCTTCCTTCTTTCCTTCCTTCCTTCCTTCCTTCCTTCCTTCCTTCCTTCCTTCCTTCTTTCTTTCTTTCTTTTTTTTTTTCACCCATCTGGCACTGTGAATAGTTATTAGAATATTAGTTTCTATGCTGTACCATAGCCAAGATATGGAAATAATCAAAGTGTTCATCAACAGATAATCAGATAAAAAAGATATAGTACATGTGTACAATGAAATATTACTCTGCCATAAAAAAGAATGAAATCTTACCATTTGTGACAACGTGAATGGACTTAGAGGGCCTTATGCTAAATGAAGTAAGACTGATAATGACAAATAACCTATGATATCATTTATATGTGGAACCTAAAGAACAAAATAGACAAAACATAAACAGACTCTTAGATACAGAGAACAAACTGATGGTTACAAGGTAAGTGGGGGTTTGGAGGATGAGTGAAATCAATGAAGGGGGGATTAAGAAGCATTTTCCTAATAACCGGTTCTCACCAAAGAAACTAAATACGTCTATAGGTAACACATACTGAAATAACATCTTTTAAATTTTAAAAATTATTTATGATTGCAACATTAAAGTCTGTTGTTATTCATAATGTATTTCTGCAAAGGACGTAAAGTCACAGGACATTTTATTATGGCTTCAGGTCTAGGCTTAGGTTAAAACGTTTTACTTCTTTTGGTCAAAATTATTTGGGTAGAAACCTATTACTCTACCTGCCCTCTTAAAAAAAAAAAATTAAAGAAACTTCAGATGACTATAGAAATCCAGCAAACATCTTGCTTTAAAAGAGTCTTAGAGTGGAACTTGATTTTTGTATTGAGACTAGAGCATGTTTTGACCTGGATTCTCCTAAAGTGAAGCCAGCAGCGATTCTAGTTAGACTCAGGAAAATTTGGGCATTGTGATATTTTTATTCCCACAAGTGGGAAAATCAAAGGACATTCAAAATTGCTTTTCTGTGCCATGAAATAACAAAGAATTTGAGCTTATCCCCCCTGATCATCACAAAATCACGTAAACTAAAAATACCGTAGCCTGGTTGGGGAACCGATGGGGAAATAAATCCCTGGGGGAGGCCTTCTTAGCATGGGCATCTTTTGGGCCTGAATAATGAGACTGTCACTGATTTTTTTAAAATCATTTCTTGCTGTGAAGAGTAAGGCGAGGCCAGTTCTATCACTAAGAAGGCAAAATATTTCATCATATTCACACCCGTTTGGCTTATTTTCAATTACCCTCACTGCTTGTTTTGCATGGAGTTTGGTTGGAATGCCAACATTCCCTAGTGACTTAGGTTAAAGGGGAAAAATAAAAACAAAACAGGAAAGTTGACAGGAGCTTTGAGTGTGGAGGAGCTCTTTCCCAGAGGTTCAGTGGTGAGTGAGGTCCAGGTAAAGCAGTATTGAGCTCTGACAGCCAATGAGCAGCCCTCAAATTGGCCCCAAGGCATTATATCATCATTTTATAATTACATCTTCATGTGTGGCAGATTTACATGTGTTAAGATTCATTTAGAAATGGCACACAAGCACCTGCAATTTGGCATTCCAGTTAGAGCCCCAGTGTATCCAACTCTTGATTAATAAACTCTGAAGTGTTGAAATGATTCTCTGTCATTAATCATATTCTCTTCTACCACTATATTACCTGAAATCATTAGAGGAGAAGAAAGCCTGAAGTGCAATCAGCTACCGGCATGTTAATGCAATGACTTCAAGTCTCAGCTTCAAATAAGCAAAAAAAAAAAGTGAAAAATTGCACTAGATGTGGTTTTCACGTTGGGGAAATTGTGGGAGCAAATCTTCTTTTAAGCAGAGGGTATCTTACGAAACTCACCTTTTAATCATATCTAAAGACATTTAAGACAATAGAGCTTCACCTACTAGAATAAAAGTCTGAGGAGCTTGTGGCTTTGGGCAGATGGAAGTCCCCATTAGCAACTCAGGAATTCATCCAAGTCTTCTGTGGAGCTATTGAAATGGACCAAGTAGAAGCAGTAGGAAAGCCTTTTACATGAATACTTATCTCATTTTCATTGACACACATTTAATTCGCTCATCGGTCAGTGCTTGCCTGGAGGTAATGCTGTGTCTTTGAGGTTTGAGTTCGCGTGCCCTATATTTCACTGAGGTTTTAGTTCACGTGCCCTATATTTCACTGAGCTCGTATAGCCTCTGAATCTAAGTGTTTTGGAAAAATTCCAGAAAAGTCCAGGTCATATCAGGTACAGAAGAGCCATACAATGTACATTGCCTGGTCAACGTAGACATTTTTCCTATCAGGAAAGCACTGAATTATTGTGTCCCTAAGAATTAATGTCTATGTGCAAAACTGAAGGATAAAAAGACTTCTACAAGACAAAGAGGCGTCTTTTGAGTCAGACCAACTGACTTACCATGAGCGCTGAATCCTAATAGTCAAAGGTATTTTAATATTTGGATTGGAGTTGGGAAGAGGTATGCACCTTGAATCAGATAACTCATATGTGCACTTTGTTATCATTTAAATATTAAACCTTTCTGTGTCAAGGATCATGAAAGAGCAACCGTACGCTCTAACTTCTAAGAAGCAGTGTTAGTGGAGTTATTTCTTAAATGTTCATATCTAAAGAGATCACCTAGCTTGTACTATGCTGGGTTGCTATTTCTGGTTTATATGTCAAATGGAATGCTGTAATATTCCACTTTTCCTTCATTATTTTATATTAATGAATAGGCCTTAAAAGTTACTGAGGCCAAAAAAGGAAAAATAACATGTTGGGTATCTCCACCCCCCCACCCCATTCCCACACTAATTACATTAAAGTCAGCAGTTTAACTCGGTGTCTTCTCTCCTTATTTGTAAAGTGAAGATCATGGGCGAGGTGATCGCTGGGTGGCCTACAACGCAGCCACTCCAGGAACCTCCACTAAATGCACAGACATGTGAGCTCCAAGGCCAAGACCTTTGGCTTTCCTGCCTAATAACGTCTTTCAGAGAACATTTACCTCTGCTACTTTACTTGTTCCTCACAGCAATCCTATCAGGCAGGCATGTCAGACTGATATCTTCACTTTGCAGCAGGAAAACATGAAGTGAAGAAGTAAAGTGATTTTCTAAACTTCATAAACCCATGGCTGATTCAGGACCTGATCCTAAGTTTTATTTTTGTTTTTTTGCAATGACATCTTTGGCGTAGAGTTAGTGGTTTCCTGGTGAATGTTCAACACTCCGATATAGTTGTGTGTGTGTGTGTGTGATCATATATTTCATATAAATATGATATAACATGTAATATAAGATCACATTTATTGTTTCTGACATCACAATGTGGTTAGTAGCTAATTTGTTCTATAAGATAATTCTACAAATCAAAATAGACCAAAAAAATGGGTTTTTCTACCAATTTTCTGTTTTTGTTGGCGTTGGGTGACAGACTGGTTTGGGTCACGATGGGAGCTCCTCATCATGAGACTGAAGCAGCTACAGATAAGAAACAGTGGAAGGAAGGATGGATTTGGCAACACTTGATTAATCTTACAAAAAAACATACTATGATACTCAGGGGATGGAGATTAAATGGTTGGTTTGTTTTGTTCTTGCTCCAAATAAAAGAGGTAAATCCAGACACAAGGAAAGTATCAGCAGGAGCAGGCTTGTTTCCAGAACAGACTGTTCAGGCTGATTTGGAATTTCAAGCTAATGGAATCTGGAGGAACATGCAAAGGGCTATTTATTTTGCAATGCTCACTAGAGCCTATAAGTTGGGCAAAGTTGGCCAATTTATACCTCATCAAGAGTTTTCTTCTGTTTTGTTTCACAAACTGTAGCATATTTTTTCTCTTTTCTTTTTTTTCTTCCTTTTTTCTCTCTTCTTTCTTTTCTTTTCTTATTTATTTTTTTTAGATTGAAGAGTCTAGTTGTATCATCAGAAAAATCAGCCTATAATAATCCTTATTAAACAAGGACACACACACACTTGCGCATGGACACTAGATAGGTAGGCTTTGCTCTTCCTATCAAATAAGCTTGGCTTTCTCCTTATCCTAAGTGAGAGTACAGACACCCTCCAGGGGACTTGGTACAGTATGTGTTTACTACATGACATTTGTCCCGTATGTATATGTTATACAATATTATCTTGTGCTTCTGTGGAATATAATTTCAATTGCTGGAGTTTGGCTAGCTTATCCCCACCTGTAGCCAATGGAGACATCCCAGTAAAAGCCCTAATGAAAGCACTCTCTGTAAGCCCATCAAGGAACAAAGAACAGTAAAAGGAAATTCTACATCCGGTAGAGGTCAGGGAAACCAGTTCTCACAGACCCCTGATGGTGGTAATCAACTGCCAGGCACTACTTCATAACCAAGAGCTGACTTGCACTTGGCAGATTCCAAGCCCAGAAGCCAGCAGCGATGACCTTGAACCAGGGTGTTGTGCAAAGAAAGCCAGAGTGACTGGATGGAAGTGAGAAGTCCTCATTCTTCTTGACACGTGTCACACTCTCATTGCTTAATTAATTAATCTTTTGTCCTATTAGACATATACGTTTGAATGGTTACTGGTTTTGGCACAGTACACTAGACAGAACGCAGATTATTGATCTTTATTCTTGACTGATCACGTTTAGATGGAAGACTCCACAAACCCGAATTTAGAAAACAGAAGCTATACATAAGAGGAAAAACCTCTGTTTTCTTGGGTGTCTGTGTACTTTAATAGTATAAGTTCCAACACAAGTACAAGAACTGAACATTGGGGCAGCTTCTGAAAAACACCTTTACTCTCCCATTTAAAATGTATGAACTGGGAAGGGAACTCCAGACCTTGTGAGTCACTTGAATAAATAGGCCACAGATCTTGAAAACATAAGCTGGACATCACAGTTAGAACTTGGTATCTGGCAACAGCCCTGAGAGAGGACCTCCCTGGTCTTTAAAATGGTTTATGAACAAGAAATCAAGCCCAGAAATGTTTAAACCCTATGTTTAGTTCATTTCTATTATACATTCAGTTACTGCAGGTACATTATTCCTTTGTCTTTAGGGGCACACTCACCCTGCAATCCACAAACCTAGGTAAGTCCCACTTCCTTGTACTTTCTTTTATCCTTAAATATAATGTCCACACGGAGTGGGCATTTTGGCTTCTTCAACTCCTCCAGACTTCTTATGATTGCCAATGGTGTCACCTTTCTCACTCTGACTCTGTGTATCTCAGCAGCCGCCCTAACCCCTCTTCTTCATTCAGGAACACAGAGAGAATACAAATGTCTGTCTCAGCGTCAGAGTATTAAACTAAACCTGTCTATGAGGGACCTTCTATAGCTTCGGGGAGCCATCATCAACAACTGGACTTCAGTGGCATGACGTCTCCTGCTTCCATGCATTTAGCACTCCTGAGCCATTGCTCAAATGTTCAAGCCTTCAGGTGAGTACAAAAAAGGAATCCGTTTAAAAAAGACATATAGGCATGGGAGCAGATCAAAATATTTAGACCTTTCTGTTTCACAATGATGGCAGGAGCATAGGCAGGTGTGAAGGAGAGCAATTATCTTTGCCCACAGCCATGCTGACAGTCGTGGAATTTGTTGATTCCTGTGTACGACAACTTACAAAGAGGGGAGCGATACTATTTGCTCCCACAAATGTACAATGTTGAATCTTGAAATGAGGCCTTGGCAGAGGCACGGTGCAGTATCTCGTGCATTAATCAAACAGAGCACTTTCATTGTTGCGCCTAGCTCACTGCTCTGCTCATAGAAACTCAAAAGCAAGCTGCCGGAAAGTGACAGCAGTCCTGCCAACTTGCCCGAAAGAGCTGATACATGTCAGTTACAAGGCAGCAGGGCCATCTTCCTCACAAGCCAGGAGGGGGAGAGCTGTTGAGACCTCATTCAAGAGCCTGTGCCCAGAGAGGTCCCTTGGGCCAGAGTCTTTTCTGGAACCGTTGTTGTTTATCTTCCTGTGTGTTTATGCAAAGACAGGTGGACTCAACTTGTGCACCACTTGCAATTAGACTAGAAAAAGGACAAAATCAAATCTCAGGCTATGCAGATGGTTGCAGAATCTTTTAAACCCTTAGTCAGCTAGCTCCCTCCCTCCCTTTCTTCCTCCCTTCCAACCTCCCTCCCTGCCTTCCTTCCTTTTTTCCCCCTCTTTCTCCCTCCCCTTTTTCCTTTCCCTAATTTATCTGGGTTCTGGTGAATATAAGGCACAATGCATCCAGTCCATGCAATTTCTGAATAATATCACTAAATCCTTAAGATTGAAGGAAGCTCTAGAAAGTGCATAGCCTATCCTGGATCCCTAAATGCTTTGCAGAATGGCACTTGACCCCTAATCTACTGTGATTTGGAATACTGAAATGCAGGAAAGACTTCCTTCAGTATTTATTGTTAAAGAAAGAATGTTGAGGTTTTGATTATGCAGCTCCCCACCCCGTAATGATTTAAATGCAGCCCCTGTCCACTCTGCAGGAAAGCATCTGGTAGACTTTCTTTCCCATAAATCTTCAATTCCTCACAAAGTAGTTGGAGAATTAAGTAGCCCATCAGCAGAGGTAAAATTTATGAACCTCCTACAGCTCACCCCAGGTAGCAAAGAGAAGGGAAGTAGTTCACTGAATAGCAAACCCAGTCTCAGTGTTCTCCCTGGGGCTGGGAATTGTTCTGTCTGAGGGGACATGGGTCCCCTTTAGGACCTGTGCCAAGAAGATGGAGCTGTTATTACCTAGAGATACTGAGTGTACATTTGCAACACAAACATGAGTGTTTCATTGCTCAGGCATGTTCCATTGTTTACCCTAATGACCTTTACAATGAAGGGCTGATAGTCTGCAAATGCAATGCTCTCGTTATCCAAAATGTGGCAAACTTCTGGTGTGGAGCAAGAGATGGAATTCATTTTCCTTTGAAAAGTAACTGAATTTGCAACATTCTTTAAAATCAATCGGCAAAAGAAACTAAATTTTAAATAGGCATATGTTTGCATAGAAGCAAAATAAACCATCTGAATTTTTCCTCACTCT
>PVKE010014685.1:0-34566 GCA_004027555.1 Craseonycteris thonglongyai | reverse complement strand
ACATGCTGAACTGGGGTGTGCCCCCAGTTCAGTTCTTGCTGGGACCTATGTGGGAGGCTCCCGGCCCAGTTCCTGCCCTGCACAGCCCTGTGCCCACCTGTGGAGTGAAACTATATGGAAAACTAATGTCAACTATGGAGACTGCTCTGGGCCCTCCCCCTTCTCTCTGTCTCTCTCTCTCTCTCTGTTTCTCTCTGTCAAAAATCAATAAAAATAAATCTTAAAATAAATTTTTTTTTCAAACAATTTACATAGATATTTCCCCTCAAGGAAGTAGAACATAATTCCTTTATGTATGGGCTGCATAAAGTAAATTATTTCCAAAGAGTAGAGCATAGAAAGGCAAAATAAATGTAATTGTAGAGGAACCTGACAAATAGTACCTCAGCTACATGTTCAAAGTCAACTTGATATGATATGATGAAATGGCACTTTCTCTCTGTGTTCTACCTCCCCAAAACCTATCTAATCATGAGGAAAATATTGGGCAAATTCAAGTTGAGGGATTTTGCTAACAAAATACCAACAATTACTCTTCAAAACTCTCAAGGTCCTCTAAAACAAGGAATCAGAGAAGCTGTCATAGTGAAGAGAAACCTAAAGAGGCACAATAAATACATATAATGTGGTATTCTAGGTGGGTTCTTAGAAGTAAAAAGGAACATTAACTAAAAACAAAGCAAAAGGAAATCTAAATAAACGATGGATTTTAGTTAATAATAAAATATCAATATCAAGATTGATTTTTTTAATTGTGACAAATGTACCATGCTAATATAAAGTTAATGATATGGGATGTGAGGGATATAAAATCTCTTTGAACTACCTTTACAACTTTTCTATACATCTAAAGCTATTCTGAAATTAAAAGTTTATTTAAAAAAACAATTAAGCTTAATTAAATGTACTATTTACCAGGTAGACTGGTTTTGTCAATCTGATAAACCTGTCTTTAGAAGGAACCCCAATAAATTTAGGTCAGTCTTACAGCGTAGAAGGCCTAGAGTTAAGCAATGTCTTCATCATCTTAAAGACTTGACTATATAAACTGACCATGACCACTGCCTTAAAGACCTGCTCTGACCTTTACTATTGTTTCAGATCAGGAGGCAAATGGAAGCAGCTTAGGCTCAGCAATTTTTTGTATGATTGTGCTCACTGCATTTTTAGCACCTACAGTGGTGCCTGGCACATAGTAAATACTCATTAATTACATGGTGAATCCTTGAATACAGGAAATAGAATAACATAATGGTAATGCACATATACTTTGAAAGAAAATATGTACTACTTACATTTGGTTCCATATTTTCTGTTTAATATTTATATTATTGCTTGGTAAATGCCTTATCCTTTTTTGCGTCAAGCAGTATAATACATCTGTTGAATAGATATAATTTTAGTGTTTAATGTAGTCATATAAAAAGTAGGCAAAATAATGCATGTGAAACAATTAATAGAGTGTGTGGAAAATATAAAGTGATAAAAAATATTAAAACCATAAAAATTCACCTTATAGACAAATGAATTGTCCTAGAATTTGTGTCCTCTCTCCTAGCTCTGTCTTCTAAAATGAAGAAAGAGAAATGCCCTATGTAAAAACGGTGAGAAAAGCTAGATTTTTCCAAATGGCCATTACCCAATAGAAGAGCACTGTGAGGTTTCATCCCTCTGACCCATGGGATTGCAACATAGAAGCTCATTGAACAGAGAGACGGACAACCATTCAGGGGTGGCGAACCTTTTGGCGATTGAGTGCCAAAGTTTATGAAATAAGAGTATACTCGCTCAACTTGCGTGCCAACCCATCGAGTGAGATAGAGGTATCGATTATTTTTATGTCTATAAGAGCATAAACAATATTTTTA
Source organism: Craseonycteris thonglongyai (assembly GCA_004027555.1). Classification (NCBI taxonomy): domain Eukaryota; kingdom Metazoa; phylum Chordata; class Mammalia; order Chiroptera; family Craseonycteridae; genus Craseonycteris; species Craseonycteris thonglongyai. The sequence continues at coordinate 32,698 of PVKE010014685.1, read as the reverse complement.
AAAATGGTATTCACAGCTCCACATGCCGAAATAATTGCTCCGCGTGCCACTTTGGGCACGCGTGCCATAGGTTCACCACCCCGGATAGATGGCAAGCCTTGTAGTGAAGAGCAAGAGAGGATGAAAGGATTGAAAGCTATGAAAGAAAGACTGTCACTGTTAGATCCTGGGGCTCCAAAATTTGAGATGTCAAGGCGGCAAGTTTCTGGGGAAGGTATATTGATTCAGTAGATCAGAAATGCTGCTTAGGAATTACCACTTTCTCTAGTGGATTCCACAACCGTGCAACAGGAATCAGAAATAAAACGTATTTGGGGGTTTTCTGTGTACCTAATAGTCTTGTTTAAAGATTACTTAAGGCACGAACCAAAGATAGCATCACCCTCACCCTTCCCAGCTTTTGGTTTCCCTAATGAAACTATGGGGCTCAGATTTCAAAACATGGCAAAATGTCCAAGTTCCCTGTCTGAGAATGACAGGGCATTATAGCCTGTCTTTTATAAAGGCAATATAGAATGATGGCATCAAGATACTCTTCAATGAATGGTATCTGACACAAAATTTTTGCTCTGAGTTATCTTTCTAGAAACTTGCTACATTTCCAGCTCACTATATGAAGCATAGTTTCAAACTAATGATTGGACCTTTCACCCCAAGAAATGAGAAAGTCACCTTCTTTCAGAAATTATAGTCAAGGAACCAAATAATAATTTTTTTAGAGAGATTAGAAGTTGTCTTGTCTGGAGAAAATAGATTTTGAGAGATTTAGAACTTTTATAACTTCTTTGACTTGAGAATCCTATCAGAATTTAAACATTTAAAAAAGAAAGCTGAGGAAATGTTACAAGCAAATCCTGTCTCCATCTGTTTTTTTTCTTTCTTACATAGGGAGAAGACATTTAATTTCATTTTATTTTTTAATGTACACTCATAGCCAGTCTTATAAGTCATCAAGAAAGAAGGAGATTGCTTATTAAGGTACAGTTTTAGGAGTATTATCCAAAGCATGTCTCCTTGTTGATGAACTTTATGTCCTACCATTCACCTTTTGGTATAAGCTTAATGCAATTATTGTGTGTGTGTGTGTGTGTGTGTGCGTGTACGTGTGTGTGTGAATTACTGCTGATTAAATGTCTGAATCTTGACAGAGGTGAAGAAAAATGTTATACCTCAGTAGTTGTTAATGAATCTCTATATTAACCCACTTATAAGCGTATTACTGAGGTCCAGGTATGAAGAGAAGAATGATGCCAGGAGAGGAAGAAAGAAAATCTGGAGAACATGAAATACAGGTGCAGGATTTGTGAAGAGCAGAGGAAAAGAGAGCAGTAGATACATGTGAACTAGAGTTCTAGAGAGGAAAAGTCAGTAAAATCATAATGGTGATTCTGATACTAGTGATTCTGATACTACTACTCCTACCTAAATTCCCCTACCACCTCTTTCATAACATCTAAATTTCATGGTCTTAGAAATAGGGTTGTAGGAAATTGGAACTAAATTAACATATCTGCTCTTTTCTTTTTTTAACATGGCCATTGAAAATATTTTTACCTGCCTTTTGCCCAGCTACTATGCACATTCATAAAGTGTCCTTGAAAAGACCCTTAGTCAAGAAGGTGACAGTATTTTAAAGGTTGAATTAACCCTTTCTATTAAAAAAATATGGTTCAGTGGTCCATATATTAGGATATGAGGTCTGTTGGGAAAAATCCAGTCGTATTGTCTGGAAAGAAGGAGATTGCTTATTAAGGTACAGTTTTAGGAGTATTATCCAAAGCATGTCTCCTTGTTGATGAACTTTATGTCCTACCATTCACCTTTTGGTATAAGCTTAATGCAATTATTGTGTGTGTGTGTGTGTGTGCGTGTACGTGTGTGTGTGTGTGTGTGTGTGTGAATTACTGCTGATTAAATGTCTGAATCTTGACAGAGGTGAAGAATGGATACTTTCCAGACAATACGAGAAACATTAAGTGTTATACCTAAATTAAGGATAAAATACAATCCTGTTTATTTCTGGAGCCAAATATTAATAATTAAAACATAAAAAATAATAAAATGACACTCCCTTAATGTCTATGATAAAACTTTTTGGAGAGGGTGGTTAATTAAATTAGTATCTCTAAAATTTTCTAGTTTTAGTAATTTTCAACTTAACTGTTTTATTACTGACTCAAAAACCAAGTAAGAAAGTTTTCTAATCATCTATATATGGTAATAGAATATCACATTAGGAATACATTGTACTTGGCTTGTAAAAAAATATGACAATATGCAAAAGTCTTAACTGGAATTTTTGAAAGAGTCAAAAGGAGTAACTATAATTCCTACTAATTCTACTTAAATTTATAAAATATTTATTTATTTATTTTTATTGTTTTTTGACAGAGAGAGAGAGAGAGAGAGAGAGATACAGAGACAGAGAGAGAACTGAACTGGGGGAGCTCCCAGTTCAGCATATGGTTCCGCACGGGCCGCGGTCGGGATTCGATCCCTGGTCCCTGGCGCTGCAAAGTGAGCACTTAACCCACTGAGCCATCCCGGCTTCCCCTCTACTTAAATTTAGAATGTGAAAAATCATTAACAAGACCAAATAAGCCTCTTGTGATGTCAATAGTAATTTTCTAGATCTAAGATTTAGCTACTAAGTCTCTTAACACTAGATCTGTGAAGTTACTGATTTTGCTTATTTTTTAAAGCTTTCTATCTAGAGAGGATATATTAATAAGCAAAAATAATGTCATACACTCCATTCCTGGGGTTCCATATTCAAAGGTGCTTTATTTTACTTAATGAGACTTTTTTTTTAAGAGGCTTGGATTAATAATTATCCTTCTTGTGGTATATACGCAGTATAATCAGGTAAGACCATGATACATTGGTCTCACTAATTTCTTTATATTCTTCTTAGAACAAATGAATGCATTATCTTGCTCTAAACACTATATATAGATTGTGAAATAAGCAATCTTTAAAAGTAAAAGTATATGTTTGTTTTATTCAAATAAAACATTTTTGGAATATAATAATTTATATAATGAAATCAGAATACATGATTACTCATCCAGTTAGTGTTAGTAAAAAAAAAAATCTCAATATAATAGACAATCCTATAGTTCATGCTCAATGAATATATCATATTCATTGAAATATGTTCAATTAATATCAAAAATACCACTAATTAACTTTTAAAATGTACTGTTTTCTAAAAGCATATAGTTATTTAAACTTGGCTCTGTCAGAAATATTAATTATTCTTTTACTTAAGATATAATAAAAATGTAAATTAGACAGAAAGTAAATAGGATTGTTATCAAATAATATGCTTGTTTATTTGTGGGTTGTAAGTACTGACAAGAAAAAAATCTGAGGTGTCCTAAATTAAATTACAGCAGCCCGGGGCTGGAAGAGACAGGGAAGTTAATCAACTTGGAGCCTACGTCTGAAACCAACAAAAGATTGATCGCTTTTCTGAATATATGTTGAACTTTTGAATAAACTTCTAGGTAGCTGTTTCAGTTCCTATCTAAAAAGGAATAGCCAGCCACCAGATGCCACCACATCTTGCTTACACAGGAACTTTCTAACCAGTTGCCAACAACCAATCTTTCTTCTTTATCGATTATTCCTCTATCCCAGAACTAGCCTGGCTTCACCTCTTCCCTGCCTCCTTTGTCTATAGCCAATATAAATTCTTTCAAACAACTTAGATCTTTCTTCCCGAAACTCACTGTATGAAAGAGCCCCAACAGCCCTAGAATGGTGGACATATATATTCATCTTTTAGCCCTTCCAACCCTATTGCTGGTGGCTTACACATCATGCTTCAGGGTCCAGTTTCTTTTCTGGCTCTAGCATATGGCTCAATAAACCCTTTCTTTCAAGATAACTTTCAACATTGAAGGTCTTTGTTTAATGGGGAATATGAGGTATAATTTTTTCTGTTAATTGTTAAATATATTTGGGTGACATTGGTTGGTAACAATTACTTAGGTTCCAGGTTTACAATTCTACATAACATCATCTATGTGTTGCATTGTGTGTTCACTACCCAGACTCAGTTCTCTTTCTATCACCATATATTTGATTCCTCCTTACTCCTCCACCCTCTTCTTCCCTCATCCTCAGGTAACCACTAAACTATTGACTGTATCCATGAGTTTTTGTTTCTTTGCTACTTTGTTTTATTATTTTTATTTTATTGTTAGAAAAGAGAGAGACAGAGACAGAGACAGAGAGAGAGAGAGAGAGAGAGAGAGAGAGAGAGAGAGAGAGAGAGAGCGAGAGAGAGAGAGGAGGGCCTAGAGCAGTCTCTATAGTTGATATAGTTTCATTCCACACAGGTGGATATGGGGACATGTGGAGCGGGAACCAAGCTGGGGCCTCCCTCATGGGAGGCAAAAACCTTTGCCCCCATCTTAGTGTTACCAGTTTCACCACAGTTTAGCAAATGGGTTTGCACAGGCCAGTCTGGGATTCAATACCTGAACCTTGCAGTTGCAGTGCTCAATCTATTGAGCTATCCTGCATCCCCCCACAGTCACAATTCATAGCAGTTTGAACGAAGCTCTAGATTAAATGAACGTAAATTTTGTGTTGTGAATTTTGGTAACAGCTGTGTACTTTGTGTCTTATTTCCCTTGTCCAGAGCTTAGGAGAATTTTTTAATATTTTTATTTCATACCATTATTTCAAAGTAAAAGAAAAAGCAATAATAAAAAATAAATATAAAAAGAAAGGCAAATGGTCTTACATAGCTGTAAAACCTTGTATCCTTCTATGAAGAAACTGATACATTCTACTTCCAGATATCTACCCCTTGAATGTTTGGGGATACATTTTTCTGCTGGGAATCATGCACAGTTAAGTTAAAAATGTGGGGGTGGTTAGTAGCAACAAAGAGACAGAATAAACTAGTACTTCAGTGCAGAAGCTTAAAACCCAGCTCTGCTCTGTGACCTGTGCAATTTGCTGAGTAATAATAATAAGCAACCTACTGCAGACACTTACAAAAGGTGACGCACTGTTCTAAGCTCTATGTTATTTAAGCTTTACAATGGACTTATTTTATGGATTGAAACATTAAGGTTACTTTGCTTCTTCATGTCCAGTTTAGTGGTAGAATTGAGATTGTATCTCAGGTAGTCCATCTCCACACAGTTCATCTCCAGAGCTCACACTTTAAGTTTCAGTTTACATCCTTACAAAATGATGGTATGGGTGAATACAACTATATGATCTGACCCCTGTGATAATATGATAAATTAAGTATGGCTAAATGAATATTGAAAAACTTTCACATAAGTTTTAAGTAAGTGTTGGCAATTGCTAAGCTGGTGATAGAGTAGCTACAGTATCTGCAATCATAAAATAAGGTTGTAGAAATTATTTTGTCTTTATTAAATTTATATTTCCAAATAAGATAAATCAGATCTAATATTTAAAAGCAAGATACTTCCTTGGACCTTTGATTATGTTAATTAAATAAACATATTTTGACATATTAACTCCATTTGGTAGTGCATAGAATTGTGATTTTCGAAAATGTCTTAAGAAATACTCAGTGTATGACAAAGGAATCAAAAAATGGTTATTCAATTTGGCAAATCAGGTATCAGTTTTTGGTATTGATTGGCACTGCCAATAATGTTCTAGCACAAAATTTACTTGAGTGATAGTCTGGTAGTATTCCATAGCTGCTGAACCCATAGCTGTTGAACTCATAACTTCTCAACTCACGTATAGTATTGGTTGTTATACGAATGGCAGATATCCAGGGCTTCTACACTGTAGGGCAGCTTGGTGAAACTCAAAAGTCAGTGACTGAGAGGTTGTAGACTTAGCATGTCCTCTACACATGGTCTATGTATATTTGGGGAAGTCCCTAACCTTTGCTGAGCTTCTGAATTAAGAGATGTGAAGTGTTTTCTTTAAACAAAGATGTTAGCACTTTGATATGAATATGTTAGGAACTGTGTGAGGTATCCTGGATTTGTGCCTTCAGTGTATGTTGAGACATGTGTAATCTCATAAACTGAGGAAGTTACACAATTTTGGTGAATGTACAAGGTCTGACAATTAAGTCCATGAACTTGCCACCTTGTGCTTACACCGGCAGCACTGTACAAATGACTTGGTAAGGTTTCATACCTTGGTATATCAGTGTCTCGTACTGTGTTCATGTTATGTCGTTGTTGTGATTTTGTGTGCTGGTGAGAGAATATCAGAATTGAAATTAGAGCAACAACAACAACAACAACAAAAACAAAAAACCATGAAATTTTTTACGCAACTTGGCAAGAGTGGAAGTGAAATCAAGGACATGTTGGTCCAGGTTTATGGTAAGTGCCATGAAGAAAATGGCAGTCTACAAACAAATGAAACACTTTTCTGAGGGGAGAGAAAGCATCACTGATAAAGAGAGGTCAGAGTGACCAGTAACAAGCAAAACTGACAAAAACATTGCAAAACTTTATCAAATTATGTTTCAAAATAATTGCTGCACTGTGAGAAGCATAACAGACAAAGTAAACACCAATAGAGAAACAGGAAAATTTCCACTGAAAATCTTGACATGAGAAAGGTGTGTGCAAGAATAGTTCCAAGGAGCTCACCAATGAACAAAAGCAAAGGAAAGTCAAAGTTTGCTAAACACTTTGGAGAATTAGGACAACATTCTGGGCCATATTATCACTGGTAATGAAACATGGGTGTACCAATGCGACTCTGAAACGAAGTGTCAAAGTGCACAATGGAAGTCAGCTATTCTCCACAACTGAATCAGTTCTTCCAGTCCAAATCAAGAGTTAAAACAATGTTGCTAACCTTTTTGATATTAGAGGGATTGTTCATCATGAATTTGTACCAACTAAACTATCAACTAAGTTGACTATTTGAAAGTTCTAAAAAGGCTGTATGAAAAAGTTAGATTAAAAACAACATGAACTTTTTGCCAACAATTGACGGCTCTTGAATCATGACAATACATTAGCTCACACGACACACTGTGAGGCAGTTTTTAGCCAGTAAACAAATAACTATATTGGAACACTCTTCCTACTCACCTGATCTAGCCCCCAATTACTATTTTCTTTACCTGAAGATAAAGGAAATATTGAAAAGAAGACATTTTGATGACATTCAGGACATCAAGTGTAAAATGATGATAGCTCTGATGGCCATTCCAGAAAAAGAGTTCTAAAATTGCTTTGAAGGGTAGACTAGGCACTGACATCAGTGTATAGCTTTCCAAGAGGAGTACTTTGAAGGTTACCTTAGTGATATTCAGCAATGAAGTATGTAACACTTATTCTAGGATGAGTTCATAAATTTGTCAGACCTCATATATTATGAGGGAAGGTTGGGAAAGAAAGAGGCAACAATGAACCAGATGCCAATAGATTGGCTATATGCCTAAAAATAGTGATTGTGTGTTACACGTTATGTTTTTAAATCAATAGATAATGTTTGATTGTCCAGGGTCGAGAAGTTAGTATACTGCACTGAAATCTAGATCTTTGATCCAACTATTGGCAACAATGTTTCAGTGTTTTACAGCTTTGAGAATTCTTTCCTCTGTTTCTGCATTACTTTAAGAAATAATTCCTTTTGTATAGGTAAGACTGCTGTGCTACTCCTTTTAAGTTTTCTTTGCATATGTGTAATCTCTATAGGTAGCATCCATATCTAGATACTAATTAAAAAAAGGAAAAACATCGTGTTAGCTAAAGAACAAATAGAGTTTTTCAAAAGTTTTATTAATTTGCCTGCCTTTCAGGAGTTGCTTTAAAAAAATGACATAAGACTATCATAACAGATTTCTTATAAGATTCCGTTATGCTACATTTAACTTCCTCAAACTTGATTATAATTATTACTTGTTAAGCAAATAGTACTTTATCCATTTCTTTTTCCTTCTTTGTCACTTTTTAGTGAGAATTTTGGAGATAATTCATGGAAAATGTTAAGACATTCTATAGAAAATCTAAATAAAATAATCGGACAATTAAAAAAGAACACTGTATGCCTAAAAAGATTTCTGTGCTTTAAAAAAGTCACATATATACATCCAGAGTTGGATAATTAGGAAAATGGTTCACTTGCTAGAAATCATTTCCATTTGGAAAGTTTCCAGTTAATTGCTCTATCATTTAGCAACATCCCCCCCTCGCCTCCTCCCTTATACATTTATGCTACTGGTTTTTTAAATTGGGGAAAACAAATGTTAATTGAGTTATTCTATATTAACATAGACATTTGCTTTTAATTTATGGTTATAAAGACTTTCAGGTAAAATAAACAGCTTTGATTGTCAACAGACAAATAGGTTAAATTTTAAAGACATAATAGCTAACATAACTGGATTACTGAATGAGTTTTCTCAGTTTCCTTTATCTACTAATAATAGACCATTCACATGCCTAGAATAACTTATTAAGTCTTTCTTCTGTTAAACAAACCATAAAATTGTTCCTTTCCCTACTATCAGATGACAACATTGATTTTTAATGACATGTGAGTTCAACTGGGGAGATAAATACTCTTAGGCATCAATAAGCTTTGGCCTGCAATGACAAAACTTTGAATTAAAAATGAAAAGAAAATACATTTATTTTTACCACATGTACTTTTCCCTCTGTACCCTTATTTAGCGATTTTGTCATCCTATAGATGACTTTTGTAGGCAAACAAATTTCCAGGAGAAAGTACAGATAGGGAGATACACACACTCATATAAATTTTAGACTTATTATTCTTTACCTTTCAATTTCTTGTAAGATTTCTAAAATATAATTGATGTAATTTTGGTAGATAGCATAGAATCAAGGCTGGTTTCATAAATATGGGAACAGAAAATCACAAAGGGCTCTGGGTTTAGAAACTTTTTCTTGGTTAATTCGATGTTGTCACCATCTTGAAAATCTTTTAATATTTGAACACGGGACCCTACATTCTCATTTTGCACTGGGCCTTGCAAATTATTTAATTCAGAGGGCGGTAAATAGGCAGGTCATAGATTTATCCTCTAGACACAGTCTGCATATCTTTGGGTAATTCGTTAATCCTTGCTGAGTCTCTGCATTAATAGATAGAAAGTTTTTTCTTTGTATCTGTTCAGATGTCCATGACAGCATTGCATCTATGATTATAATATAGCTTGTATTAGTATAAGAACTGTTATCAATTAAACACTGTAAATACAGCAAATCATCTATTAGGTGGTTTTTCAGCACCTTTACTGGAAGAACTGCCCACTAAAGATTGGGTTCTATAATACAAATTATATTGCTGCTCTGAGACACTGACCAAAGCTGATTGTTCCCCTCCTCTCACTTTCCTATATTTGACTATTTCAGCTTACTGGGATTACATGTGATATACTAGAAACTGTCTCATTAATCATCGTTAACTTATCTGATGCTGTGCATATTTCGGTTAAATTCATCCAAATGACATTTAACCAACATGAACATTATAAATAAAAATTTGATTAAAATAAATAATGCAAGCTCACTAAATACAATAAAATGCAATTTTAGGAGTAATGTGATGGAGCTATGAATATGGTAAAAAACACTCAGTTTTTTTATTACTTTTTTTCTCATTTGTAAGACAACACATTGAACTATGTCATCTTTTTGTTGTATTTTCTAAAAATGCATTTAAATGTAAATAAATTTTGAAATATGTACAGTAAACTGTCAACCAAGATGGATATAAGAAGTGAATATATATATTCTTGACAATTAAGTTTACGAACTTGCCACCATACACTTATGTTGGCAACACTATACAAACAAATCAGTAAGGTTTCACGGCCTTTGTATAGCAGTGTCTCACAGTTATGTTCATGTTGATGTGTGGCAGTGTCTTGTTGAACGGCATTTATTAATGTTCTTGTGTGATGCTGTGCCACTGCAAGAATGTCAGAATTTGAATGAGAGCAATGAACAAACATGAAATTTTATGTTCAACTTGTCAAAAGTGGAAGTGAAATCAAGGACATTTTAGTATGTGTATATGGGGATAATGCCATGAAGAAAATGACAATGTAGAAGTGGACTAAATGTTTTTCTGAGGGCAAAGAATACATCATTGGTGAAGAAAAATCAGGGCACCCAGTAATGAACAGAACTGATGAATACATTGCAAAAATTTGTCAAATTGTATGTTAAAATTATCAGCTGACTGTGAGAAGCATAGCAGGTCAAGTAAACATTGATAGAGAAAAAGTAAGAAAAATCTTCATGGAAAATCTTGCCATGAGAAAGGTGTGTTGTACAATGGTTCTGAAAGAGCTCGTTGGTAAAAGCAAAGGAGAGTTGAATTAAGCCAAGACCTCTAGACAGTCAAGACAATGTTTTGGGCTGTGTTATCACTGGTGGTGCAACACGGGTGTATGTATCAATGAGACTCTAAAACAAAGCGTCAAAATTCACAGCGGAAGTCAGCCAATCCTTCACATCAAAAATATTCTGTCAGTTCAAATCAAGAGTCGAACTATGTTGCTAACTTTTTTTTTTTTTGATATCACAGGGATTGTTGATTATGAAGTTGTACCAACTGGATGAACACTCATCCAAGTTGACTATTTGGAAATGCTGAAAGGACTGTGTGAAAATATTAGATGAAAACAACCAGAAATTTTCACCAACAACTCATGGTTCTTGCATCACCAAAATGCACAACCTCACATGGCACAGTCTGTGAGGGAGTTTTTAGCCAGTAAATAAATAACTTCATTGGAATATCCTCCCTACTCACCAATCTGGCACCCAATGACTTTTTCTTTACTTAAAGAGAAAAGAAATCTTGAAAGACATTTTGATGACATTCAGGGCATCACGTGTCATACAATAATGAATCTGATGGCCATTCCAGAAAAAGTGTTCCAAAATTGCTTTGAAGGGTGGTTTAGGTGCTTGCATGGGTGCATAGCTTTCCAAAGGGAGTGCTTTGAAGATGACTGTATTGATATTCACCAATGAGGTATGTAGCACTTTTCTAGGATGCATTGGTAAAGTTAATTGTCAAACCTCATGTGTGTTGTATGTCCTGTGTGTGTAGAGATATATGGGGTTGACTACTGGAGAATTTTTATTTGTACAGAACAAATGTTTGCTTTTTTTTACCACAAATATTTTTCAATTAGGAAATGCTTAATAGTGATATTCCTAACAAAATAAATGTCTAAATTTTTTTATTGTTAAATTTGTTGGGGTGACATCAGTTGGCAACAAATACATAGTTTCCAGGTGCTCAACTTCACACTACATCATCCATGCACTGCGCTGTGTGCTCACCACTCAGAATCAGCTCTATGTCTACCACCACATATCTGTTGCCCACTTCCAAGTTCCCCCCACAACTCACCATACCCCCTCCCCCTCTACCCTCTGGTAACCACCAAACTATTGAGTGTGTCCATAAGTTTGTGTTTCTTTTGTACTTTCAGTTCTATAGTCCATCTATAAGTAAGGTCATATGTTTCTTGATTCTTCCATTCTGACTTATTTTGCTTAATAATATGGTCTCAAGGTCCATCCATGTTGTCACAAATGTCTGTATTTCATCCTTTCTTATCGCTGAGTAGTATTCCATTGTGTAAATGTACCACAACTTCTTTATCCAGTAATCTATCGAAGGGCATTTTGGTTGTTTTCATGACTTGGCCACTGTGAACAGTGCTGCGATGAACACTGGGGTACATATATCTTTGCGGATTAAGGTTTTCAGGTTTTTTGGGTAAATACCCAGGAGAGAGATTGCTGGGTCATATGGAAATTCCATTCCTAATTTTTTTGAGAAATCTCCATACTGCCTTCCATTGTGGTTGTACCAGTTTACATTCCCACCAGCAGCGTATGAGGGTTCCTTTTCCTCCACAGCCTCTCCAGCATTTGTTGTTCCTTGTTTTATTAATTATAGCCATTCTAACAGGTGTGAGATGATATCTCATTGTGGTTTTTATTGCATCTCCCTAATTGCTAGTGATGCTGAGTATTTTTTTATATATCTGTTGGCCATATGTATGTCTTCATGAGAGAAGTGTCTGTTTAGGTCTTCTGCCCATTTTTAAAATTGTATTGTTTGCTTTCTTGTGGTTGAGTTGTACAAGTTCTTTTTTTTTTAATATTATTTTTTATATTACCCCCCTATCAGAGACATTGTTTGTAAATATGTTTTCCCAGTTGGTTTTCCCAGTTGGTTGGCTGCCTCTTTGCTTTGTTGATGGTTTCCTTTGTAGTGCAGAAGCTTTTTAGTTCAATATAGTCCCATTTACTTATTTTTGCTTGTACTTCCCTTGCCATTGAGGTCAGGTTCATAAAGTTCTCCATGAATCCCAGATCTACAAGTTTAGTACCAATGTTCCCTTCTATGCAATTTATTGTTTCCTTTCTTATTTGGAGGTCTTTAATCCATTTTGAGTTAATTTTGGTGTATGGTGACAGATCATAGTTCATATTCAGTATTTTGCATGTGGCTTTTTGATTTTCCCAGCACTGTTTACTGCAGAGGCTTTCTTTTCCCAACTGTCCATTTTTTACTCCTTTGTCAAAAATAATCTGTCCATATATTTGTGTGTTTATTTCTGGATTTTCAATTCTATTCCACTGGTCCTTGTGTTTTTTTTCTGCTAATACCAAGCTGTTTTGATTACTGAGACTTTGTAGTACAGATTAAAGTCAGGCAGTGAGATGCCCCCTGTTTTATCCTTTTTTTCTTAGGATAGCTTTGGCAATTCAGGGTGTTTTGTGGTTCCACATAAAATTCATGAGGTTTTTTTGTTTTTTAAAATCTATTTCTTGAAAGATTGTCTGTGGGATTTTGATGGGAATGGCATTGAATCTGCATATCGCTTTGGCTAATATGACCATTTTAACTATGTTGACTCTTCCAATCCATGAACATGGAATATCTTCCCATTTCTTTGTGTCTTTAATTTCTTTTAATAGTGTTTTACAGTTTTCAGTGTATAAATCCTTCATGTTCTTTGTTAGAATTATTCCCAAGTATTTCATTTTTTTTTGTTTGCAATGACAAAGGGAATGGATTTTCTCATCTGTCTTCCTTTCTGAATTTTCATTATTGGCATATAAAAATGCAGTTGAGGGGAAGCCAGGATGGCTCAGTGGGTTAAGCGCTCACTTTGCAGCGCCGGGGACCAAGGATCGAATCCCGGCCTTGGTCTGTGTGGAACCATATGCTGAACTGGGGAGTTCCCCCAGTTCAGTTCTCTCTCTGTCTCTGTATCTCTCTCTCTCTCTCTCTCTCTCTCTCTCTCTCTCTCTCTCTCTCTCTCTGTCAAAACAAATTAATAAAATAAATAAACTTAAAAAAAATGCAGTTGATTTTTGCATATTATTTTTTATCCTGCAACTTTACTGTATTTGCCTATTATTTGTAAAAGATTTCTGATAGTTTTTAGAGTTTTCTATATAAAGGATCATGTCATCTGCAAAGAGTGACAGTTTGACTTCTCTCTCAATTCTGATACCTTTTATTCCTTCCTCTTGACTGATTGCTCTGGATAGAACTTCCAACGTTACATTGAATAGCAGTGGTGAGAGGAGACATCCCTATCTTGTTCCTGATTTTAGGAAAATAGGCTTCAGCTTTTCCCCGTTCAGTATAATAGTTGCTGAGGGTTTGTCATATATGGCCTTTATTATGTTGAGGTATTTTCCTTCAATTCCCATTTTATTCAGTGTTTTTAGCATAAGTGGGTGTTGTATCTTGTCGAATCCTTTTTCTGCATCAATTGAGATAATCGTGTGTTTTTTATCATTTATTTGGTTTATGTGCTGGATTACATTGATTGATTTGTGTACATTGAACCATCCTTGTGCTGCTGGGTTGAATCCCATTTGATCATGATGAATAATCTTTTTAATGCCTTATTGTATTCTGTTTGCCAATATATTTTTTAGGATTTTAGCACCAGTGCTCATCAGGGAGATTGGTCTAAATAGTTATCCTTTTTGGTATTGTCCTTCCCAGATTTTGGGATTAAGAAAATATTGACTTCATAGAATGAGTTGGGTAGTATTGCTTTCTCTTGAATTCAAGAGGCGACAGATGTCTAAATTAATATGCCTTACCTGTTGACAAATTCTATACACATTTTGAAAAATATTTGGTCATTTTCTAAATAAATATTTTAAATTGTGGTCTGGTGAAATAAGTTAACTTGTGATCATCTATACAAAAATTTCCCTCTAGACCATGTTAATTATCCAGTTATTTCTTATTTATGAAAATAACCACATGTTTAAGATTGTGAAATATGCACACATACTCTAAATTTTAATTATATAGTTCACAGTCAAGAAAAATCAGTCAAGTAACCTCATGCAGTGATTAAATATGAAAATGCAGTCTTCATCCTCAAAAAAGTTCACAATTTAGTGAACCAGTCAGACAATGAAAAGGTCATATTTTAATTCACCTGATAAAATAGATGAATAACCTATTGGGAACTGTTGTAAGTTACATGTCAGAGCCAACTCTCTGTTTAATCTTGTTCTAGCCCTAGAGACTTTCTTCTAAGAGTATCATAAAAATGATTGTGGGACTAAGAAGTAGTATAAAGAAAATATTTTGTGTTGAGAATATATTTGGAGTAACTATGTTATTAATCCCAAAATGGTGAGTTCAAATATAATGATGATATAATAAATAAGGTCAATAAACACTGATTCTAAATGATCTTACTAATATTAAATTTTATTTACCTAAAATACTACCACTAGTTGTAAAAGCAATGACTAGTATAAACATGCATATTTTGCCCCCCTCCAAACTGTAAAATAAATCTTTTTAAAAAACATGCATATTTTGTAATACTGTTGACAATTTGATCTGTTTGTCCAAGAAATGGGCAAATGTCAAAATTTTTAGAGTATTATCATCATTTGCAGACCCTCTTTGAATGTATTTACTACAAAAACAAAACAAAACAAAAAAAACCCATACTGCCAATGAAAATGACCATTTATCATGATTCACTAAACTCAAGTATATATAATGAGTTTTCATTAGATGAGAGTAAATGCTTTTGATTCATGCTCCAGTTAGATGTGCTAAGAAATAACCGGATGGTTGTTGCTCCAGAAAGAAATGTATCATCAGATACCCTCCATGATATCTTTTGTTTAGTGACTGCCCTTTAAATAATTTTATTAAATAGTAGAATAACTAATAGAAAATTTTGCAAATAATGTTGACATCCTTCAAATCTTTTCTATATCATTTGCATAGAAAATGATATTGAAGTCATGGTGCTTATGCTGAAAACGTAGACGACCTTACATGGCAAGAAAAGGGTGTTGTTAACTGACAAATAACATAAATTGAGCCCTGCCAATGTCTACCAGATTTTTAAAAAAGATTTATTTTATTGTTTTTGGCAGACAGAGACAGAGAGAGACAGAGAGAAGGAGGAGAGCCCAAAGCGATCTCCACAGCTATACATCATCAGATTTTCAACATGGTTTCATTCCACACACAAGTGGGTGGGGCCGCACAGGACAGGAACTGGGGTGGGGGCCTCTCACATGAGAGGCATGCCCCTGCAAGCTGGTGGCTGACCCTGGGGCCTCCCACATGTGGGAAGCTTGCCCTGGTGAGAAATGAACTGAGAAACTCCCACATGGGAAGTACACCCCAGTTTGACATATGGATCTGCATGGGCCTGGACCAGGATTCAGTTCTCGGACCCCAGGGCTGCAAAGTAAGCACTCAACCTGCCGAGCCATCCCAGCTTCCCCATCAGAGTTTTATGGAAATGGAAAATTAAAATGAATTCTGAAATATAAACTTTCACTTCTTATATTAATCTTACATATTTGAGTAAATGGTAATCCCACATGAATTTTATATGTACACACACATTATACATCACAATAAAATATAAATTAAATAATTGTAAAAATTTATATTGGTACAGTTAAACTTGATTCTTATTTTTAAACACAAGGACTCGTTTTCAAATCTTTTTCTCTTGATAAGACTTGTTGTGAGCTGAATTGTGTCAACTCCCCAAATTCATATCTTGAAGTCCTAATCCCCTGAAAATATGTGTGTTTTTGAATACAAGCTCTTTAAAGAGATAATAAGGTAAATAAGGTCATATGCATGGACTTTAATCTGATATGATTGGTGTACTTTTAAAAAGAGGAGATTAGGATCCAGACACACGGAGGAAAGGTAATGGAAAGATACCAGAAGACAGCCATCAAAAAGCTGAGGAGTGCAGCCCTTAGAAGAAATCCTGCCAACACCTTGGTGTAGACTTCTAACCTTCAAAATTATGAGAAAATAGATTTCTGTGTTTAAACCACCCAGTCTTTAGTACATTGTTACGCTAGTTCCAGAAAACAAACAGAAGCTTCATAGTGCTATTGAAAAATGTAATGCTTCTAAGTTATATTCTGATGACAGATGCACTCAGAAGCACAAGCTGATTCTCAAAGCAAAATAGAATAAAAGCTAAATGGTTGTAATTAATTCAAGTATGTACACTTTTTTATTTTTACCACGACAAGCATTTAGCATAGCCACCAAATGAGAATATCACTTCAGTTATGTTTACTATGACAAGTGTTTCCTTCAAAGATGGATTATAAAGGACAGCTACCAAAGTCTCAGTATTAAAAATGAAATATCAATCCTTAAACTTTACAAAAATGTTAAAAGAATAGGGTGAAAAATATTTAGGCAATATTATCTATTGAATTTAATATGTACATATTATTGATGATTTGTGATACTAGTGAATGAATTGACTATGCTGAAGGCTTATCAAGATAAAAAGTAGGGAAAGCTGGATGGCTCAATGGGTTAAGTGCTCTCTTTGCAGCGCCGGGACCGAGGATCGAATCCCGGCCCCGGTCCGTGCGGACCCATATGCTGAACTAGGGAGTTCCCCCAGTTCAGTACTCTCTCTGTCTCTGTATCTCTCTCTCTCTCTCTCTCTCTCTCTCTCTGTCAAAACCAATAAAAAATAAAATAAATAAATAAATAAAAGTATCTTTAAAAAAAAAAGATAAAAAGTAACTGAAGAATTGTAAGAATTATGGGCTATCCGTTTGTTGGATATTATACTTACTAAGACTTAAGACATAAATATTTGATGTGCCAACATGCCTTTTTTGAAACATTCACACAATTTGCCGAGGAGATAACGATAGCCTCTGTGATTGTGACCTTTTTAAATATGCAAAGCACAAGTTTTTGAATGATCTGTCCAGCAATAATCATATTTCTATTCTCATCTATTATTATATATAACAATTAAAATACTCCAGAGATGTACAAAATTGTGTGTTAAAGTATTTTCATGCAGTTTTTCTCAAATCTCAGAGCTACCTGCTTAGATGGTTCAAGAAAGGATTCATGATTATTTCTCCATGGTTAAAAAACAAATCAGGGGAAGCCAGAGTGATCTCAGTGGGTTAAGCTCTCACTTTGCAGCCCTGGGGACTGAGGATCAAAGCCCGGCCCCGGCCCCTGCAAACCCATATGCTGAACTGGGTGTGCTTTTCATGCAGGAGGCTCCCAGCCCAGTTCCCGCCCTGTGACGCCCCCTCTCACCTGTGTGGAACAAAACCATGTTGAAAACTGATGATGTACAACTTTGAAGATTGCTCTTGGCCCTCCCCCTTCTCACTGTATCTCTTGGTCTCTGTCTCTCTCTGTGTCTCTGTCAAAAACAATAAAATCTAAAAACAAAAAACAAAAAACCAATCATCCTGAGTTATTTAAATGAGTATTTTAACCTTCACAGGCTTCTCTGTTAAGGTCTATCAAGTTTGTTTTTTTTATTGTCCTTGCTTGAGAATTTTTTTATTATAAATCTGTTCATAATGCATTCTTTTTTTTAAATTGAAATCCCTGTAACAACTTATAGCTAGTCGACAAAATAGACATTTTTATAGTCTTTCATAAGGTTTATTTTGTCAGTTATATAGCCTATTATAAATTTTTATCAAACTACTATTTGATTACTAAGTTAAAGAATTTGAACTTCATAGAGGTAAAATAACTATTTCAACTCTATGGCTGAGATTGTATTAAACATTTCTGTAATTATACAGGCCAAGGGAACTAAACTATAATCAGTCCTTATTAGCTTTCCAAGAGTATGTGATAATAAATGTACACATTAGGAAAAAGCATTTCTGCCTAGTCATTGGAAGCAGAGGCTTGAAAACTTAGTTGTAATTTTCTAACAGTCTTAAAGTGGTTACTAATTTGCCAGTTATGTGAGCCGGAAGTTTAAAATATCACATCAGGGGCACATCTATCTCTCCATAGCTTCCTCTGCTCCCTCCCCTCTTTATTCTTTATGTGCATTAACCCCCATAAGTCATTTACGTATCTATCCCAACTTAGTATCTATTTCTCAGAAGACCCAAGCTGACATAGAAAGTAAGGTCAATGAAAGAAAAATAAATTGTTTCCATAAGAAAAGTCATTTTCTACCTGAACTATTTTGGCTCCTTATCACTTAAAGATGAGAAAAATCTACAGAGGCTCCCCCCAAAATGTATACACATTTTAAGAAAGGAAAAAAATGCATTAAAATTGTAGTGCTCAATATATACCAATAACAAAAGATGAATACAAGTCGTTTGACTTCTACAATTACAAGAGGTGCTCAAAGTAGTAACATCAGCATCCAGACACTTTTGATTATGGGAAACTACTGCTTATGCAACATGGACCAAATTATCCTCTTATATCTCTGCACATGCCGTTTCAGTTTACCATGTGTCTCAAATTTATCTCAAATGCATGTAATTGTTAGGAATGTTGGAGGTTCTGTTGCATACTCCCACCTGCATTATCATTGTACTCTCACAACGTTCTCTAATTTCAAATACCACTTCAAAATAGCCTTGTGCTTCTTGAACAACAACTGTGCTTCCATTATTTTCTTTGACTGTCCTGCCTATCACATGGTAATGCTAGCATTCATTTGATTAACACCATCTTTTTAGCGAATGCCATACTACACATTGCTAATGTAATTCAATTCAACTTTGAAAAGTAATACACAGATAACACCTTTTAAAACATGTATACAGTTTTTAGCACCCCCGGTTTAATTTGAAGAATGTTTGACATTAGTGACAGAAAAAATTAAAGAAAAAGCTTCAGTGTTTCTTTTTTAAAAACGCCTTCTTTTTGTCTCTCCCCTCTTCCTTAAGTTCTTAAACAAAAACAAACTTGGTTAAGAATTTTATTCAAAAATTGTGTTCTTTCTATTGTAGATCTAAAAACTTGCACATAACAATTTTTTAAATATTTATTTTTATTGTTTTTGACAGAGAGAGAGAGAGAGAGGTACAGAGACAGAGACAGAGAGAAGGGGAAGGGCCCAGAATAGTCTCCATAGTTGCACATCATTGGTTTTTCCACATAGTTTCATTCCACAGGTGGGCGCGGGGCTGCACAGGGTAGGCACTGGGCTGGGGTCTCACCCAGGTGAGAACCGAACTAAGGGCACACCCCAGGTCTGCAAAGTGACTGCTCAACCCGCTGAGCCATCCTGACATTCCATATATATTTTTTAAACATATTTTCATCTCTGACTAATTTTAGAAAGTTTTTATTTTTTTCTTTCCAATAATATTCTCCAAACTTTTTGTTCTTCTCTTGTTTCTTTTTTAAGAATCCTGATTTTTTTTTTCAGAAGAAGCAGACATTCTAATCCCTCTGAGAACACTAAATGATAATTTTTTTCTTTGTTCCCTAAATTATAGGTTCTCTTCAATGTCATTTGTTCTGATTGTCTATATTAGGTCTTCTATTTCATGATGTTAATTTTTCTAAATTGTGCTGATTCTTGGTTTTCAATACATACTATTAGGTAGCTGGCCAAGGTTTCCTCCACAATTGTGTGGTCTCTAACTCACAAAAGCACCCTTCTTTTTCTAGTGGGAGGACTGATAAAATTGTGTGATAAAAATGTGTTATTTCCAGACTTTGCTCATTCCCTGAAGCACAAACTCTCCCAAATGTCCCCTGGTAATTTTTCAGGATGGGGCTAACAAGTCCCTGCATAACTCTATCTGTAAGTACAGTGTCAATTAATTTATTTGAACATGTTTTTCTATTCCTAATGCTTTATAAAAAAGAGCTGAGAATTATTTGATTAAAATCTCACTATGGGGAGTGGGGGTGGGGGTGGGAAATCTTACTATGTTCTTTCCTTTTCTTATTTTGTAAGAATAAACATATAAATTTTATAGTTTTCCTATTCTTATTTTCTCTATTTCTTCCCAATACCTTGCTGACTGACTTATACCCAGTCTCTGAAACACACTGCTTTTCTACATTCTATTTTTACTAACTAACATGATTCCAACTCCCTTCAAAACATTAGATTTCACCAGGCATTGCTAATCAATTCTGATCACTCA
This sequence comes from Craseonycteris thonglongyai, assembly GCA_004027555.1. Classification (NCBI taxonomy): domain Eukaryota; kingdom Metazoa; phylum Chordata; class Mammalia; order Chiroptera; family Craseonycteridae; genus Craseonycteris; species Craseonycteris thonglongyai. Next base: position 12,266 of record PVKE010014685.1, on the reverse strand, counting down.
ACAATCTCAGTAACTTGCTGTCTTTATTTTTTCTTACTTACTGTCAGGATGGATCAAGTATCTGTCAGTGATCAGTGATGGGAGAGGAAACTTGTCCTATTCACTTATTAAGTGAAGTTAAATAGTGCCCTGTTCTAGGTAGAGAATTCATTTCCCTGAAATTGGGGTTTTACACTTGCATGGCTATTTCTTTGACTAGAAAGAAATATATAGGCATCAACCTCATATTTCTTTTCTTTCTTTTTTTTTTTTTAAGATTTATTTTATTGATTTTTGACAGACAGAGAGAAACAGAGAGAGACAGAGGGAAGGGGGAGGGTCCAGAGCAGTCTCCATAGTTGACATTAGTTTTCCATATAGCTTCACTCTACAGGTGGGCACAGGGCTGTGCAGGGCAGGAACTGGGCCAGGAGCCTCCCACATAGGCCCTGGCAAGAACTGAACTGGGGGCACACCCCAGTTCAGCATGTGGGTCCACATGGGCCAGGACCGGGATTCGATTCTCGGTCCCCAGGGCTTCAAAGCGAGCGCTTAACCCACTGAGCCATCCCAGCTTTTCCAACCTCATATTTCTCATATAACATTGCATATGTCTTCATCTACCACTTCTCTTTCCATAGTCTGTAACCATTACCATTAGCTTCTATTTTATTTTTAATATCTTTGAATTTCCAATCTATAATGGGAGTCAGCCACCATTCTGTGCTGCCATGTAAGGGAGATAGCAGAAGTGTGCAGAAGAGGAGAAAGAAAATGAGCGTAGGTAATAGATCTTTTTGACTCTGGGTAACAGACAATTATTTGCAAGTTATAACATTGACTTTTTTAATGTTAATATTCAAACCATATCTTTTGAAGCCTTCCATGTGCAAGACTTCAACAGAAAATTTATTCTCCAAGAATAAATAGACAGGTACAATCTAGAACAAGCTTATCTAACCCATGGCCTGCAGGCCGCACGCAGCCCAGGATGGCTTTGAATACAGCCCAACACAAATTTGTGAACTTTCTGGGGAAGCCAGGAAGGCTCAGTGGGTTAAGCACTCACTTTACAGCCCTGAGATCTGAAGATTGAAGTCCAACCCGGGCCTGTGTGGAGCCATATGCTGAACTGGGGTATGCCCCTAGTTTTGTTATTGCTGGGGTGAGCTTGCCATGCAGGAGCCCTACCCTGGCTCCTGCTCTGTGTGGCCCCCACCCACCTGTGTGAGATAAAATCATGTCAAAAACTGGTAGCCTACAATTATGAAGACTACTCTGGGCCTTCCCCCTTCTCTCTGTCTCTCTGTCTCTGTTTCTGTCTGTGTCAGAACAATAAAATCTTTAAAAAAATAATTTGTAAACTTTCTTAACACATCATGAGATTTTTGTTTTTTAGATCATCAGCTATTATTAGTGCTAGTGTATAGCATTAGTGTTAGTGAAGCAAGACAATTCTTCTAATATGACTCAGGGAAGACAAAAGGTTGGACAACCTTGGTCTAGAACAAAAAGGTCATTCAGCTTTGAGTTCTGAGGCTGAATTTCTTCACGTCTTTAGTTTGGCAATGGTTATCAATGCCCAAAATACTCATAGACATATGAGTCTCTAAATTACTTTAAAATTTAAAAGCGTTATTTTCAAGTATGAAGAATTTAGGTTATGTGTTTTATTCTATATTGAAGAACTATTACCCCTATTTTATGGTGGCTAACTAAAGAGACCTACTTTCAAGGATACTAGCAGGATATGAAATAAAGAAAATAAAAGGCCAATATCCAACTTCTTTCCTCTTGAGGGACTCTCAGATAAAAAGAATAATGTAGAAAAAAACAAATATTTTTTGACTGAGATTTCCGAGTTGAACTCAAGCATACCAGAGGAAAACCTAGACACATTTAGTTAATGGTGTATTTCTTTGTGAACAAAATTAGGGGTGTTCAGACAACCTCTCCCCCGCCCCAATCCCCATCCCCACACACATGCCCACGTATTTCCAGCTTTCATAATTGTTGCGTGTACAATATGGCATGGAATAAATGGCCAAAAAAAAGTTTAAAACTAGCAAATGATTTTACAGCGAGAGTGTACTCTTGATCTTTTGTGATATGTATAAGGAAACTAGAAATTTCAACATGTTTGTGTGAGGAGATAAGGAAATTTTGGGGGAGCCAGTGGATGAGAACAGGCCTTCCCAGATTTTGCACAAAGAAGAAGACTTAGTCAAGGACATTATGAAAAGAGGCAAATAGGTAAGACTTTGTTTTCAACATATGATGCCAGCACATTGGCATTTGAGATATTGCTTACTCTAACCATAATAGAGACATTCAGATGATTCAGAGAACTCTAACTTTAATTCAGTGACCACCTTCATCACCCTCCTCCAGTTATATAGCCTCTCACTGTAATACATTGACACCATCTAGAGAGAAGCGCAAGAGAACAGAAACACTGAGACCATACCTGAGACATTCAAGCAGAGGGTAAATTACCTGAAAAGACCATTTAAATAATTAAATATATATTTATTTATACATACATTTACTCGGTGTATTTACTGAAACCTATTATGTACTAAGTAAATATATTAGAAATAGAGTAAGCAAAAGAGAAAATAAATGTTTCATTCACAAGGCTTTTATTTAACTAAAATGATTAAATCACACTAAATTCACCAAGATTGGACCAATCATATTTTTCCACAGCCCTACAGCATTCTTTCTTTTTTTTGGTGTAAGTTCTTTGGTAGTCTCCTGGCCCTCTTAGCACCTTTGCATATTCTGCATTGGGCACAAGGGCAAGGTAGGGTCCCATTATGTGTGAACTAACACAAAGATCAAATTATCAAATGTACTGACACAAAGTCAGATACAAAGCCAAAGATACAAGTAATTGGGACCAGATGAAAAAGGGAGAAATATGGATACACCAGGTTTCAGATCTTTTCTTTACATATCAACCATTCTCTGTGACCCAGAATAACATGAGGTTTTTGATAAGGTGCACAAACCCTCTGTTCTTAATAGGGAACATGGCAAGTTATCAAATATCTTGATTTTATACCCAGATAGTTGCATAGCTTACATGACCTTGTTTGGAGTCATAGTTTATAGACTGATAGATTCTAGATTTGTTTACCATGAGCAATCCTAAACCAACGATATCCTGCTAAAAAATTCAATAGGTAAAATTTTGATAAATATCGGTTTATTTTCTATGAGGTCAATTATAAGAACATTAAACCAGACGTCTGCTTTCTTTTTCCCCCAGGTACATCCTTGTCTCCCCTCTTAGAGGGTAGAATGGGATCCTACAATCTTTGAAGAACCAGGGCCACAGCCTCAGGCCCACGTAGCTATCCACTGTTCTCTGACTTGTTTATGTTCCTACTAACAGGGCATTTTGATGTGGCTGAACTGAAGAGTACATATTTCCTAGGGACCTGGAGCTTTCTTGGACTGTGCTCTCCCAACCCAAGCTGTGGACGAGGTAGAGAATGACGAGAAAGGAAAACTCTGACCTCTGAAATCCTCGCTATTCCTCACTTGTCCTTTTTATTCCTAATAACATACCAGACCTTAAAAGACTGATTTGGTATTTCTCCCCACCTTCATCCTTTATAAAAAACTTGATGCTCTAATATGTTCTTAATAAATTAAAGCAGAGCTAAAGGAATTTATTCTTTTAAAAAATTCATGACAAAACACAGTTTTCATGTCAACTTAAGAGTCAAAAAAGTCAGTCCTGTGATTAAAATTTAATGCAAATTCTCTTTGTTTTAAACAAAGGAATAATTTTCTGTGCCTATCAGGCAGTCTGAGAAGAAGTGCTGCTGAGGATGGTTCAGCAGCTTAACATGTAAAGGTAAGGGGCAGAATCTTTGGTCTATTATTTATTTTGAAGATTTTTATACAAATATAGCTAACATACAATGTTGTATTAGTTTTAGGCGTACACTATCATTATTCAACATTTATATATCTAATGAAATATTCACAATAATAAGTTTAGCATCTGACACGATAGGATGCTCTCACAACATTATTGACTACTGGTATATCCGCGATGCTGTATGTTACATCCTTATAACTTATTTTATACCTAGAAATTTGAACCTCTTATCCTTCTTCACCTTTCCCCTCTCTTTTTAAAATTTTTAATTGCAGTTGGCAGTCAATACTTACTTTATATTAATTTCAGATGTAACCAAAGTGGTTATACTTAAAGTAGTTTAAGAAGTGATCCTCCCTGACTAGTTTAGTACCCATCTGGCATTATACATAGTTATTACGATACTATTGGCAACATTTCCTATGCTTTCCTTTACATCCCTATGACTATTTAATAACTAGCCATTTGAACTTCTTAAGCCTTTAACCCTTTTCACCCTGCCCATACTCCCTCCATCTTTCACCTCAACAAATCTAATGCCCAGATGATATACATAGTTATTACAATATTATTGACTGCATTCCTTATGCAGTACCCTATATTCCCATGACTACTGTGTAACAACTAATTTGTACTTCTTTTTTTAAAATATATATTTATTTATTTATTTATTTTTGAGAGAGAGAGAGAGAGAGAGAGAGAGAGAGAGAGAGAGAGAGAAAGAGAGAGATACAGAGAAAGAACTGAACCGGGGGAGCTCCCAGTTCAGCATATGGGTCCGCACTGGCCAGGATTCGATCCTCGGTCCCCGGTGCTGCAAAGTGAGCGCTTAACCCACTGAACCATCCCGGCTTCCCCAATTTGTACTCCTTAATCCCTTCCTTTTTTGAACAACTCCCAACCTACCTCTCAATCTGACAACTATCAAAATGTTCTCTATCTTACAAGTTTGTTTATGTTTTGTTTATTTTCTTCTTTAGATTCTACACATAAGCAAAATCACATTGCATCTGTTTTTCCCTGTTTAACATACTCCAGTCAGCAAAATATCTTATACTGCTGCACATAGCAAGAACTCATTTTCTTTCAGGACCAAGCAATATTCCACTGTATATATGTAACACTTCCTCTTTATCCATTTATACATCTATGAACACACAGGCTGCCTTCACATCTTGGCTATTGTAAACAATGCTTCAATGAACATAGAAATGCACACCCCCCTCAAAGTATTGTTATGTGTTTCTTCAGATATTAATAAATATCGAGAAGTCGGATTACTAAATTCTTCTTCGTCTCGTTTTAGCCTTTGTTTTGCAGTCTATTTTGTCTGGCACAAGTACTTCTCCCTCAGTTTTTTGTTTGTTTCTTTCCATTTTAATAAAATATTTTTTTCCCTATCCCTTTACTTTTAGTTTGTCTTTCAACTTAAAATGAGTCTCTTATTGGCAGTATATGTAAGGGTCTTGTTTTCTTATCTATTGAACCACCTTATCTTTTAATTAGAACATTTAATTTGTTTACATTTAAAGTAATTGTTGATAGATACATAGTTATTGCCATTTTGTTATTAACATTTTTATCTCCCCCCTACCCCTACCCCACCCTCATATTAAAGAAGTCCCTCTAACATTCCTTTGAATACTGGTTTGGTGGTGATGAAGCTCTTCAGGTTTTTTGTTTGTTTGTTTTGCTCTGGAAAGGTTTTAATCTGTCCTTTAATCCTAAATTAAAGTTTTATGGGTGAAATAACCTTGATTGTAGTTCCTTGATTTTCATCTCTTTGAATATTTTGTGCCACTCCCTTGTGGCCTGAGAAGTTGCTGTTATGAAATCAGCTGATAGATAGTTTTATGGAAGCTCCCTCATAGGTAACTAATTGCTTTGCTCTTACAGCTTATAAGATTTCTTCTTTTGTCTTTAAACTTTGGCAAGTTAATTACAATGTGTCTTTGTGTGGGCTTATTTGTTTGTTTGTTTTTTGGGATCTCTTGTATATTTTCTTTGCCTGGTTAGGGAAGTATTCTGTCATTACTTCTTCAAATAGGTATTTAGTTCTTTGCGCTCTCTCTTCTTCTTCTGACACCCCTATGATACAAATGTCGGTATGCTTGATATCCCAGAGTCCCCTTAAACTACTATCACTATTTTGAATTTTATTTTCTGTTCTAATTAGGTGTTTTTTACTAGATTGCTGATTTGATCCTCTGCTTCCTTCCTCTAACCTACTGTTGATTCCCTCTAATGTACTCTTTATTTTAGTTACTGTACTTTTTATCTTCAATTTTACTTTTCTTATTTCTTCGTTGAAGTTCTCCTTGAGATCATTAAGCATCCATAGAAGCAGTGTCTGGTAGATTGTTTCCATTTTGTTTAGTTCTTTTTTGGAGCTTTGTTCTGTACTGTCACTTGGACACGTTCCTTTGTCACCCCATTTTGGCTACCTCCCTGTGTTTGTTTCTATGTAGTAGAGCCGCTTTATCTCCTGCTCTTAGTAGAGTGGTCTTATGTAGTAGGTGTGCTCTGAGGCTCAATGGCATAGTCTCCCTGGTTTTCTGAGTCAGGTGCTCCAGGTATGTACTTTGTGTAGGTTGTGTGTGCTTCCTGCTTTAGTTGAGCCTTGGTTGCTGTTTGGACATCAATGGGAAGGATAGACCCTTGAGCTCATTGGTTGTGAGGATTGCCTGTGACTATAGTAAAGCAGCTGTTGGGCAGGGTCTGACCTTATAGAGCAGGATTTGCTTGAGGAGGGCTCTAGTGCCTTCCCAGTTATCCTCCTAGACTAGAGTATCACCTTTGGAGGCAGCCAGGTGATTCTATGGCTGGATCTGAACCTGGCCACCAGGCATGTCAGCCCTGGGGCTTCCTGAGAGAAGCCCTGCCATAGACTAAGTTTACTGTTTGAGGCCACCTGGGATGAGCTACAAAGCCATCTTCGGATAGTTGCCATCCTCACAGGACTTGAAGGTGCCTCAAGAAGCCTAGCTGTGAACTGAGGCGAGATATTGCTAGTGCCAGGCTTAGGGCTGCTCAGTTAGAGGTATGGGACACACTGAAGCTAGATGCTATTTATTTGAGTTTTGCAAACTTTTGAGAGATTTCAGGAAAGTCTGGAGCATGAGCCAAGATAGGCCATTTGTACGGAAAAGTCACTGGAAATGCCCTGAGTAGATTTGCAAGTTGGATGGGGTGTGGTCTCAGGGAATCACCAAGGAGGAAGAAGGGTAGAGGAATGTTAGCCAGGTTGATGGAGATTCAGATATGGTGGTCACCTGTGTCTGCTCAATGGGAGGGGTGGGGGCTCAAATAAGAAACAATGGCTTCTAACAGCTCCTTTGTCCAGGAGAAAGTTGCCCCTTTAGCTCTTGCCTTGAAGCCAGACATCTGAATTCCTCCCTGTATGTCCCTGGCACCTTTCAAGCTGCTTCCTCAGTACTGGAACTCAGAGGGAGCAAGTCTGTGCATTAGCACTTCAAGAGGAGTATCTGGGCCTTGTAACTGACCTCCTCTCACTCAGTCACAATCTTCACTGCTTTTCATGGCCAGCAGTTACAGGGACTTCTCTCTTTGGCACTGGAACCCTGGGCTTGGGCGCTGGAACCCTGGGCTTGGGCGCTGGATGTGGGGCTGGGACACCTTACTCATCTGGGAGGACCTCCACAGCTGAGCTATCACTCCAGATTTTAATGGTCACATGCAGGTGTGGGACCAGCCCATTCTCTGTTTCTACTTCTTCTACCAGTGTTGAGGTGACCTCTATATGTTCTTAGTTGTAGGGCTTCAGTTCAGCTAGATTTTAAGTGATCCTTAGTGATGGCTGTTGTGTAGTTTAGTGGTAATTTTGATGTGGTCATAATGAAGTAAACATAATGTTTACATACTCTTCCATCTTAACCAGAGATTCTCTTTGGTCTTTTAAAACTTTGTCCTGCTTCATTTTTTCTTAGAGCAAATGAAAAGGTACATCTGACCTCAAGGCAAAATAATAATAATAAAAAAAAGCTGATTCCATTTTTCCATTTATTAAAAACAACAACAATGACAATACCTTTCTAAGACATATAGCAAGATTTTATTTCTGCCTCATAGACCTGAAATATGTGATATGGTGAGAACTAGCTACAAAAATAAATATTTTGATTAGGATAAGAAATGACATTGCTCTGATTAAAATGATATTTTGGTTAGTAAAGAAAAAGGGTGATATTTAAGATTTGATTTAAAATTAATTTTGTCACAAACCTAAATATTTGTTTTTACTACATCACACATGCACATATATGCACACACAATAACACTTTTTTACCACAAGCAAGTTATAGCTTTTTTCATTTAGATTATCTAAATGTATTTAAATACTGTTATATTGTTTTACATAAGTTATGTGAGTTATGCCTCTGAATATTACTTTATAACTTGTGTATATATGTGCATATATGTGTATACTTATATACACACATATGCACATATATTGCAGTTTCGATATTACTAGAAGCAGATTCAGAAAGAAATGTATATGCAAGATGCTTATTAGGGATGTTTGGGATCAATGTCTATAAAAGAGAGGGAACGGAAGCAGGACTGGAAAGCTTCAGCTTAGGATATAGAATGGTCCCCCCAAATTGTCTTGAGTTCAAAATATATGACTGGTCCTTTGTGTCTTTATCTCCATACTTCACTAAATGTTTGCCATGTGGCCTTGGGTATAGGTGGAGGTGCTCCCCAATAGAGACAATCCCCGGAAGGTTGACAGCTGAAGGGTACCTTTTGACACTCACTGCAGCAAGGACAACAAGTCTTTCATTGTATCATTGAAAGGAGAGCTGAGTAGTGCAACACTAATTAAAAAGAAAATTATTTGCTATAAATAAAAAATATAATTGTAATATCCTAGCCCTTGTCAGTTGACATATTTTATTATACACTTACTACTTTACTCAAGCTGGGGACCATAGCATTAAGCCTCATAAACATATAGTCTATTGATTTCAGGCAGAAAAAAAAAACCCAGTTATATGTGATAACAATTATAAGGTTAAGAGCTGAATCACTAATTAGAGTTGAGGTTTATCATTTGTAAAAGACAAATTGTGGATAGATCCACTGTCTATTCATCACTGTGAAACATTTATTATTATCATAGCTAAAGAAACTGAGGTTAAGTTTCTTGCTCAAATAACTTTTGAATTATGGAAAAGACTTTCCTTTAGGATTAAACTATTTAATGTAATTTATAAGACTTATAAGATCTGCAAACATTGTAAAATAAATTAACATATGTAAAAATGTCTTAACTGCCAAATTCTATACAGATATTTATCCAGGATAGTTCAGCAACAAAATCTTAGTGACTATATAATCTACCTTATTGTTTTTATACATGAAGAAGACCATACAAAAAGTTTTGGGAATACTCAAAATTATTTTATTTATAATTTCGTAGTTATTAAATTGAAGAGCTGACACTGAGGCCCAACTTGTCAGATTCCCAACTTGTCAGCCTGTGTTTTTTTATTATCCATACCACATTTTAAAGAGGCTTCTTATGAGTCATTAAGAAGCTGACAACTTAAAACATAAAAAATGTGGGAAAATATACCAAAGATGTTATCATTTAAAACACAAAGGCAAAAAATTATTTTCAGGATGCTATTAAAGTGTCACTGTAGTAGGAGAGATGTTGTATATTCATACTAATACACATTTTTTAAATTACAGGTGAAAAACAGAGCTGTAGAATAAAAATGTGTCAAAATTTCCCTGCTGTACACATCAGGAAAGAGAGTATTTTCTTTTCTTTTATTATTTCTTTTCTTTTCCTTTTTCTTTCCTTTTTTCCTTTTCCTTTTCCTTTTCCTTTCCTTTTCCTTTTCCTTTTCCTTTCCTTTCCTTTCTTTTCTTTTCCAAGATTTATTTTATTGTTTGAGAGAAGGTGAGAGAGAGAGAGAAAGAAGGGGGAGGGCCCAGAGCAGTCTCCACAGTTGCGCATCCTTAGTTGTGACATGGTTTCACTCCACACAGGTGGATGTGAAGCCTCACAGGCCTCCTGTATGGGAGGCCAGAACCTTGCTGCTATCCTGGGGGTTACTAGCTGCACTGCTGTTCAGTACATGGGTTTGCATGGACCTGGGCCAAGATTCAAATTCTTGGACCTTGCAGTTGCAAGGCAAGCACTTAACCTGTTGAACTACCAGTATCTCAGAATCCCGGTTTTTATTTTAGAAAAAGGGTCTTAGTTGCTATCAATTTTAAGAATGAATAGAAACCATTTATTAGACTAGGATGTTCTGATAACAACATCTGCAACACTTTGTTCTAAGTCTGCATTTGTCACATACTTTCTCTTGTCTTACATTTTAAATTGTTATTGATAACATTTCCTACAAGAAGAGGATGCCCTATGCCGATATGGATTCTGGGACTTGGTCAGCCATAAAATTGTGAAGAGATAACAGCCAATATAAATCATTCCGTCAAAGGTGATTTTAATAATGAGTCATAATTATTTTATGGAACAGATAACCTTAAGATCTGTGTGGTGAACCCAAGGAATAAACTTCCAGATCTCATATGACTTCAGGAAATACTTATCCAAACTTATGTCTATGTTTCACATATTTTGTAACTTTGTCATTTGAGTGAGTGCTCAACTAGTATAAGGCAGATATTTAAATTATGACAGTTTATTCTTTATTAACAAAAGTTTATATATGAAAGCATGTAAATTAGATAAATTAAAAGATTGTATCTGCATTATAAAATTTCTCAGTAAATTAAAAATATTGGAAAAGCCGGGATGGCTCAGTGGGTTAAGCGCTCACTTTGCAGCCCCAGGGACTCAGGATCAAATCCCGGCCCCGGCCCCTACGGACCCATATGCTGAACTGGGGAGTGCCCCCAGTTCAATTCTCTCTCTGTTTCTGTATCTCTCTCTTTCTCTCTCTCTCTCTGTCTCTGTCAAAAAAAAATATTAACTGAGTTTTAAAAATATACTTTTGAAACACATCTATTATAATAAAAAGTCATTTGATTTACACTATAAATTATGGAGGTGTTTTTTTTCTTACAATTAGAACTCCCAGAGCCTAAAAAGCATATTACAACTTGTGATAATCTACTTAATTGTTCAACGTACAAGCACATGTAGCCTATAGAGGTAGACATTTTAAAATATATATACTAAATAGGTAGATTTATTAACAGATTCAAATATATAAAAGATTACTAAACACATATATTTAAGAGTGACTCCCCCAAACAACTACTGTACTACTGAAATCTCTGAAGGGTTTAAAAATTCATTACAAAAGAAATATGCTTCAAACTCTGAACCTATGAGAGTGACTACACATTCAAAAGATGAATACTGTGTCTTTAAACAGGTGTTTCTATATTGACATGGTTCTAAAATACTATCAGTAATTCCAAGAATAATTCTAATTTTATGATACTTAATAATAAATAAGAAATTAGGTTAGAATAAATTATATTTACCTTTGTGATATTCTCTGTATAAAGTGAATTGCTATGTTATGACTAACTGTCAGAAAATGAATACATGAAAAGAAGAGCTTTTCTGTATAAAGCAGATATGCTTCTTGGTTATTATCGCTGCATCAGTTATTCCTATATGGAATCTCAGCTAAGGTGCTCATATTTGTTTACCATGTTTTCAAAGGACTCAGTACTAAACTGTGTAGTTTGCATGCCAAATTATTTTATATAGGTCTACAAGCATGGAAAAGCATTCACAGCTCATTACTTAAGTTGAGCATTATAAAATTCCATTTTTAAATGAAATTTTATTGCCTCAACTTGATATTTTGATATGCACAAAAGTCAAGATGAAGGTTACTCTGCTTTGGGAAAAAGCAGTAAATAGAATAGTTTGAAACAAATTTAAAATTCTTTGCTTAATATTAAAAAATTGCAGATGTGAATAAAAAAGACAAGCATTTGAGTGTTTAAGTTGGATTACTGGCATTTCAAAAAACATCTAAAATATACTATTATTTCTGGAGATCTTAGTATGGACTGAGGTTGAAGTAATGTGTAAAGAGTTCGGAACCCTTATGATCTGCAGTCCCTCTACAGGCTGGCACGAAAGGGCCCTCATTTGTACTTCATGCCAAGATGTAGAGGGGCAGCAGTAGAAATTGCTGAAGGAGCTGTCATAAATTGCATCAAAAACTAATGTCAAGGAAAACCCTTATTATTTATTTTCAAAGGGCATAGTGATAACTTCTAAATTAAAGGAAGCCTCTAAAATTTTTTATTTATTATTTTTTTAGTACTTTTTAAAAAAATTAATTAATTAATTAATTAATTGTTAAATTTAATGAGGTTACATTGGTTGGTAACAATTAGATAGTTTACAGATGTACAAGTCCAC
>PVKE010014684.1:0-34568 GCA_004027555.1 Craseonycteris thonglongyai | reverse complement strand
ATTATGGACACACTCAATGGTTTGGTGTTTACCTGGAGAGGAGGGAGGAAGGGGGAGATGGGAGGGAGAGTTGTGTGGGGAGGGGGGAGTGGGCACCAGATATATCGGGTTGGAGGGGGACCTGATTCCGGGAGCTGGGCACATAATGGGATGCATGGGTGATGTGATGTGGAGTTGTCCATTGGAAAACTGTCTGATTGTTACCAACCAATGTCACCCCATTAAATTTAACAATAAAATATAATAATATTAAAAAAAAAAAAAAACTTTTGAGGGGAAGCTGGGATGGGTCAGTGGGTTAAGCGCTCACTTTGCAGCCCCAGGGACGGAATATCGAATCCCAGCCCATATGCTGAAATGGGGAGTGCCTCCAGTTCAGTTCTCACTGGGGCGAGACCCCAGCCCAGTTCCTGCCCTGTGCAGCTCTGCCCACTTGTGGAATAAAACTATGTGGAAAAACCAATGATGTGCAACTATGGAGACTGTTCAGGACCTCCCCCTTCTCTTTGTCTCTGTCTCTGTATCTTTCTCTCTCTGTCAAAAACAATAAAAAATTTTTTTAAAAACAAACAAACTCTTGAACAAGACTTGCTGTGCTTTCAGACTGTTGAACACATGAACTTGCTGGGAGGGTGGTGCATCAGAGACGGCTTGGAAGGAAGCTCCAGGTGCTGCCAACTCCCACACTTTGCCCTGTTCATTGCTTCCACTTGGCTGCTCTTAAGTTATAATAAACTGGTAAATGTAAGTAAAGTGTTTTCCCAAGTTCTAGAAGCCATTCTATTAAATTAATAAACCTGCAAAGGAGATCGTGGAAACCTCTCATTTACAACTACTGAGTCAAAAATACTGGTGGCCTGGAACTTGCAACTGACATGTGAGTGGGTGCAGTCTTGTGGGACTGAGCCCCTTTAAATCGGGGGATCTGATGCTATCTCCAGGTGGATGATGTCAGGACTGAACTGTATTATTGGACACCCAGTTGGTGTATAAAGAATTGGAGAGTTGATTGATGTGAAAAAATATCCTCAGATATATTTCCAGAGTACGGATGGGTTAAACCTGGGCTGTCTCTCATATGACGAATGATAGATTTTCCAAGTATATTATCTCCATGGACTGCCATAACAAAATACCATAGACTGAATGGCTCAAACAACAGAAATTTATTTTCTCACAGTTCTGAAGTTTGGAAGTTCAAGATCAGAGTGCCAACATGGTTAGGTTTTCGTGACAGCTGTCTTTCTGGCTTGCAGATAGCCAACTTCTCACTGTATCCTCACATGGCAGAGAGAAAGAGAGCAAGCTCCCTGGTATCTATTCTTATAAGTGCACTAATCCCACCCTGAGGATCTAACCCTCATAACCTCATCTAAACCTAATTGTCTCCCAAGGGCCTCATCTCCAAACACCATCACTTTGAGGGTTAGAGGGCTTCAGCATATGAAATTGGGGAGGTGTGGGGGGGGATAACACAATTTAGTCTATAGCATTGAGATTGTTGATCAAAATCAAAAATACAGCATGTAGTCATGTAATCATACTTCTTTCTACGGGTAGGTGACTATTCTACATTTGAACCCTTCAAACTAGGATATAAGAAACCAAGTCAACCTTAGAGTCATTTTAATAGAGGTTCATCTTAATTCCTACCTAGCAACTTCTGCTCCTCTTCCCACCCCTCCACTTCCAATCTCATCCTCAACAACAAAAAAAAACAACGCATTATAAATGTAAATCTCTGAAAACGTTGAACTGTTAAAGTAAACTACAGATGAAAAAATTACTACAGAATCTCAGTGAGTAATAATAGAATTTTCTCTCTACTTAAGGTGAAACCAATAATCAATTCCTGGTTAAAAAAAGATTGAGGGTTCCTATTTGGAAAGTCAGGAGATAGGATAAGCACTCTGCTAATAAATGAAATAAGTTTTCCTCCATGAAGTAAGGAGTCTCTGGTTTTTACAAAATGTACTCAGGTCAAATCCTGACTATATATTTACTGTTGAAGGAAAATTTTAAGTAAAAGTGTATTGTTTTAAGGGCATAAATTGAATCTACATTATGACCACTGTAGTTTCTAATAGACTCGATCTCATAACACATGCATGTGTGTACACACACACACACACACATACACACACAATGAATTCACTTCAGGTCATTCATCTCTAAGCATCAAAGAAATAAATCCATTCTCAAAATCAAAAGTTAGGGGATGTCTGGATGGCTCAGAGCATTGAGCACTCACCTTGCAGCCCCAGGGTCCAAGGACTGAATCCCAGCCCCAGCTCATGCACACCCATATGCTGAACTGGGGTGTGTTTCCCATGTGGGAGGCCCCCAGTTTGGTTCTTGCTGGTGCAACCTTCCCATGTCGGAGGCACTGGGTTCAGCCCTCAGTTTGAGGGGGCATGCCTCCCATGTGGGAGGTCCCCTGTGCGCCACCCCCCTCTCTGCTCACCTGTGTAGAATAAAACTACACCCAAAACTGATGACGTACAACTATGGAGACTGCTGTGGGCTCTCCCCTTTATCTCTGTCTCTCTCTGTCTCTGTCTCTCTATCAAAACAATAAAATTAATCTTTTTAAAAAAATCAAAAGTTAAAAATTTTAGTAAAGTTTGAAAATTTGTAGGAAAATATAGTTAATAACATAATTTTTAATAGGAATACAGACCTTAAAAAGAGATAGTATGGTCAAATATCCCCTTTAGTTAGTATTGGACTCTAGTAAGATTAGAAACGTGTAACTGGAGATTTGTAAGTAAGATTTTCTTTTCATTTTTATTATTAATTGTTCAATTTATTGGGGTCATATTGGTCAAAAAAACTTGAAATCCTTAGTAAGATTTTCAATTTTAGAAAGATCAAAAGAATTCAGAGTTAAGATAGATTATACATATCTAAATATGCCACCTCCCAAAAACCTAGTAACATTAACAAAAAAAAAAGAGAGGGCAAGTTTTTGCTTTTTAATAAATAAATCTGCAAATACAAAGAGGAAGTAACAACAAAATTCTGGAAGCTTGAAAGTCAACACATACATGTTAAAGAACTCAGGAGAACAAAGAAAGCCAAATCATTACAGGTGGGAGGGCTGAGAAGGAAAGCTATTCATAGTACAGAATCCACAAAAGGCTCAGAAAATGGTACCAAGAGGCTCTTCAGAAGTTGGGATGGAACTGGGGGACAATAATAATAAGTGGGATAAAACTGTTGGAGAAGTAGTTGAATTCTAAGTCCCTTCTAACACTTCACACCGCCTTTCCCTTACGTTGGGAGTAGACTGGAGGCTTATTCTCTGGAGAGAGTAAAACAAAGGGTTTCATTCAGGAATTGAGTGAGTGGCAAAGATGTAGAAATTAAAAGAACATATACCCCAATCATCAATTCCTCTCTAAATATAATAGTATTCATTTAACTGTTCCTTCTTCTATTGCTAATAGTGGGGTCAGAAATAATTTACAATGAATGTAATTTCACTATATAACCTCTGCTTCATTCATTCTTGGGTACATGTCCTCACTATGTACTCAACTAATTAGTTTTCAGGGACAATCTACCATTATCAGGCACTGTGCTAAGACTAGGAAAAAGATGACAAGACACAGTTTCTGTCCATGAGAAGCTCCACTATAGAGAAATGATAAACAGTGATCATTGAGCCCTGTTTTGAATGTAACTTTAAGATCTTATTCCATTTTTTTAAAATACAAAATTAGAAATAGCAGATGCTGCATTTTGTGTGTAATTTATACAAAAAATAGGATGGAGAAATCCAATCAGCAACCCATTACTCAAAGAAAAGACCTGGAACTACAGCAAAAGATTAGTGAATGAATGGCTATACTTTAGAAATTACAAGTTAAGAATGTTGATGTCTGTATACATCTTTTTATAATTCTGTGTTTAAAACTGCTTTTTAAAATTTAACCAAACATCATCTGGGCCTGGTCACCATGGATAAGACTTCAACTATAGTTTTAATTTCAGAAAATGGGTACACACATTCTCAACAAACTATGTTGCTGTTTTCATAATTGAGCTAAACCCTTTCAAGAAAGCACTGAGTAGATTCTACTTTACTCTATGCTTCAGATTCTGGCCACTAAACTGTAGACAGTGAGGAGACCAGGAGGGTGGTGGTGAAAAGACCAGGCTACAGCACTGATGCTAAGAGGCTGCATGGGGGGTTGACACTAGAGTGCAAATGGAAAGATTTGTTTGGGCCAATAGTTCTCAAACTGTGGTCAGGGACCCTGGGGATCCTTTTCAGGGGGTCCACAAGGTCACAATTATTTTCCTAATAATATTATGACTTTTTTCACTCTCATTCTCTGAGGAAAATATAGTGACGTTTTCCAGAAGCTCAGAAACGTATGATATGACAACAGATTGAATGCAGAAGCACCTAGGAGAATCCAGCTGTCTTCTATTAAGCTGGACATTTTAAAGAGCTGCAAAACAATGCCACTCTTCTCACTGTATGTTTCTGTTTTGAAAAAATATAGTTATTTTCATGAAAAATGCATTATTTATATTAACATGCAATGGGTTTATTATTGTTATTTTTAATGAAATAATTAATTTTTTATTTCTTAGTTTTATTTTCTAAAATGCTTAATATCAATAGATATATCCCTCATAAACACTAACTCTTTAAGGCCCATAATAATGGTCAAGAATGTAAAGGGGTCCTATGACCAAAAAGTTTGAGATCCACTGGTTTAACTATATTCTGAGAGGTCAAAAAAAGCCACCTAAGGAGTTTGAATTTTAGGCTTAACAAGGCCATTTTCTTTTCTTTTCTATTTTTTTTTTTTTTTTAGATTTATTTTATTTTTTGACAGAGTCAGAGAGAGAGAGACAGAGACAGAGACAGACAGAGAGAAGGGGAGGGCCCAGAACAGTCTCCATAGTTGTGCATCATCGGTTTTCAACATGGTTCTGTTCCACACAGGTGGGGGGGGGCCATGCAGGGCAGGAACTGGGCTGGGGGCCTCCTCCATAGGAGGCATGGCCGCTCAAGCCAGGGTTTGAACCGGGGGCTGAGAACTGAACTGGGGGCCTTCCACATGGGAAGCACACCTCACTGCAGCATATGGGTCCACACAGGCCGGGGCCGGGATTTGATCCTAGGTCCCCAGGGCTTCAAAGCGAGTGCTTCACCCGCTGAGCCATCCCGGCTCACCTACAAGGCCATTTTCTACTTGATAGTTTACTACTTCATTTTCATTTTTCCTTCCCTTCTTCAGTTGCCTTATATATTAGATGGGTGGTATCTTCACAAGCTAAGTTCCTCCCAGCTAAATTTTAAATTATTCAGGTATACACTTCTGTTCCTTTGGCTGGGAAAAATAACTTCTAGAACTTCATAGAATTCACAGTTGGGGAAACATTTTCCTCCTCACAAAACCAAATGCTCCTTTCTTCCGCCAAAGTTGATAAAGCTAACCATATATTTATTATAGCTTAAAACAAACCAGGACATGCAAAAGTCAAAACAATGCAAAATGCGGGAAGTACATTTAGGTGGATGTATTCAGTGCACCCAAGTTGACACAACCATGATAAAATTCTGTCAGCAAGTATTTGCCCATCTCACTTCCCAAACCAACAACAAAGTCCAGGTGAGGCTGGAGGAAGTATCAAAATCAAGACAGCTAAAAGCTATTTGTACATGAATAGAGGACAGAGCAATCAAGTATTGAGGAGATGGTGAGTGAATGGGTACGGTAGGTGTCTGTCCATGTATTTGCACACGTGTTGGAGTGAAGGAGAAAGGAGATAAGAAATTATGGACAAATGACTAATATTCATTAAGGTACAAGAAGAAATGTTCATATTGACATGGAGTTTTAAAACAGTTATTTTTAAAATAATTTTTTATATTTCTATTATAGTTGCTATACAATATTATATTAGCTTCAAGTATACAACACAGTGATTAACATTTATATAGCTTATGAAGTTATATAAATTATCCCGATAAAGCTAGTATCCACTTAATACCATACATAGCTATTACAATATTAGTGATTACATTCCCTATGCTCTCATTTATATCCCATGACTATTTTATAACTATCAATTTGTACCTCTTAATTTTTTACCCCCTTTCCTCATCCTCCCAACACCCCTCCCATCTGGCACCCATCAAAATGTTCTCTGAAATGAGCTTGTTTATTCATTTATTTTTGTATATTAGATTTCACATGGGGATGCCGGGATAGCTCAGCGGTTGAGTGCTCGCCTTGTAATTGCAAGGTCCAGGGTTTGATTCCTGCCCCCAGCCCATGTAGATATGCTGAACTGCAGCTCAACTGGTAACCACTGGGACGGCTTGGCAGTGAAGGATCTTGCCTCCCACGCAGAAAGTCCCCAGTTGAGTTTCCACCCTGAACAGCCCCACATCCACCTTTATGGAATGAAACTATGTCACAACTAATAATGTACAACTATAGAGGTTGGTTTGAGCCCTCCCCTTCTCTCTATCTCTCACCTCTCAAAAACAAAAAAAATAAATCTTTTTTTAAAATTAATTAATTATTTAAAGACTTCATATATAAGTGAAATAACATGGTATTTGTCTTTCTCTGATTAATTCCACTTCCATAATACCCTTAGGTCCATCACTCTTTGTTATAACTGTTATGTTCCATTGTACATATGTACCAGTTCTTTATCCATAGGTGGAAATGTAGGTTGCTTCTGTATCTTGGCAATTGTAAATAATGCTGCCATGAACATTTGGACGCATACATATTCATTTTTTTTTTTTTTTTTGACAGAGAGAGAGAGAGAGAGAGAGAACTGAACTGGGGGAGCTCCCAGTTCAGCATATGGTTCCGCATGGGCCGGGGCGGGGATTTGATCCTCGGTCCCTGGCGCTGCAAAGTGAGCGCTCAACCCACTGAACCATCCTGGCTTCCCCTGCATACATATTCTTGAATTAGTGTTTTGGGTTTATTCAGATAAATATCCAGAAGTGAAAATGCTGGGTCCTTTTTTGTCTCTTATTTATAGCCTTTGTTTTAAAGTGTATTTTGTCTGGTATAAGTAAGTATTGCTGCCCAGCTTTTTGTTTTCATTTGTTTTCATTTTCATGAAATAGCTATTTCCATCCCTTTACTTTCAGGCTGTGTATGTCTTTCAAACCTGAAGTGAGTCTCCTGTACACAGCATATGTAAAGATATTGTTTTCATATCCATTCAGCCATACAATGTATTTTGATTGTAACATTGAGTCCATTTACATTTAAAGTAATTGTTAATAGATAGCTAAAATGTCCATACTATAGATTCGATGCAATCCCTATCAAAATACAATGGAATTTTCCACAGAACTATAACAAATAATTTGAAAACTTATAGGAAACTTTACAAGACCCTGAATAGCCATGGCAATCTTGAGAAAGAAAAACAAAATCGGAAGTATCACACTATCTGATATCAAATGCTATGACAAGGCCACAGTAATTAAAACATCATGGTATTGGCATAAAACAACAACAACAACAAAAAAACAACACACATAGATCAATGAAACAGAGTACAAATCCCAGACATAAACCCACATCTGTATGGTCATTTAATCTATGACAAAGGAGGCAAGAATGCACAGTGGAGTAAAGACAGTGTATTCAATAAATGGATGGGAAAGTGGGAAAGATGCATGCAAAAAATGAAACTGGACTACCTTCTGACTCTATACACAAGAATAAACTCAAAATAGATTAAAGACTTAAATCTAAAACCCAAAACCATAAAACTCTGAAATAAAACACAAATAATAAGCTCTCTGACATTGCTCTTAGTAATATTTTGTTCTGATAAATCTCCTTGGGCAAGGGAAACAAAAGAAAAAATAAATAATGGGATTACATCAAACTAAAAAGTTTTTGCACAGCAAATGATACCATCAACAAAACAAAATGATAACCAACTGAATGGGAAAAGATATTTGCCAATGATATATTTGATAAGGGGTTGAAATCCAAAATTTATAAAGAACTCACACAACACAATGCCAAAAACAGAGAAACAAAATATCTGAATAAAAAATGGACAGAAAACCTGAGTAGGCATTTCTCTGAAAAGGACATATATATGACCAATAGACATATAAAAAGATGCCCAGCATCTCTAATTATCAGAGAAATGCAAATTAAAATAACAATGAGATATCACCTCCTACCTGTCAGAATGACAACAATCAATAAATCAAAAAACAACTGTTGGTGAGAATGTGGAGAAAAAGGAATCCTCTTGCATTATTGGTAAGTTTACAAATTGGTACAGCCACTATGGGAAACAGTTTGGAGGTTCCTCAAAAATTTAAAAATAGACCTACCTTATGACCCAGTAATGCCACTCTGGGTATTTATCCCAAACACTCATTTGAAAAGATATATGCAACCCTGTGCTCACTGCAGCACTTTTTACAATAGCTAAGATAGGAAAGCAATCTATTATAAGTGCCAATCAATAGACAATTGGATAAAGATGTGGCACATATGTACATTGAAATGTTACTTAGCCATTAAAAATAAAACCTTACCATTTGTGACAACATATTCATAGATGGATCTAGAGGGTATTATGCTCTGTGAACTAAGTCATACAGAGAAAGACAAATATCATATGATCTCATTTACATGTAGAATCTAAAGAACAAAATAAACAAAAACAGAGCAATATATAGAACAAGCTGATGACTACCAGATGGGAGGGGTTGGGGTACTGGGTGAAAAAGGTAAAGAAATTAAGAATTCGGTAGTTACAAAATATTTATGGAAATGTAAAGTACAGCATAGGGAATATAGTCAATAATATTGTAATAACTATGGTATGTATAGTGCCAAGTGGGTATTAGACTATTGGGGGATCACTTTGAAAATTATAGAAATGTCTAATCACTACATGGTACAACTAAAATTAATACAAAATAATATTGAATGTCAACTGTACTTGAAAAAATTTTAAATATTTTTAAACAAAATAATTGTTGATAAATATGTAGCTAATGTCATTTTATTGTCTATATTTTTTATCTTTTTTTCTTCTTAAGTCCCTTTAACATTTCTTGTAATACTGGGTTGGTGGCAATAAACTCCTTTAGTTTTTTCTTATCTGGGAAGCTCTTTATCCTTTTATTTTAAATGAAAGCCTTGCTGGGTAGAGTAATCTGGGTTGTAGGTCCTTGCTTTTCATTGCTTTGCATATTTCCTTCCAATCCCTTCTGGCCTGCAAAATTTTTGTTGAGAAAACAGCTGATAGTCTGATGGGAGCTCCCTTGTAGGTAACTAACAACTTTTCTCCTGCTGCTTTTAGGATTCTTTATCTCTAACCTTTGGCACTTTAATTAGGATGTGTTTTGGTGTGGGCCTCTTTGGGTTCATCTTGTTTAGGACTGTGTTTTCTTGAATGTCTGTTTTCACCAGGTTAGGAAAGTTTTCTGTCATTATTTCTTCAAATAGGTTTTCAATTCCTCTCTTTCTCTTTTCAAATCTGGTACCGCTATGATAAAAGTGTTGGTACTCGTTTTTGTTGTTGTTGTTAAATTTATTGGGGTGACATTAATTGATATCAATTACATTGTTTCCAGGTGTACAATTCCACATTACGGTACATTGTCTGTACATCGCATTATTTGCTCACCACCCAGAATCAGCTCACTTTCCATCACCGTATGTTTGATTTTGCCCTCCCTACTCCCCCCCCCATTCATTCGTCTCTCCCCTCACCCCACCGCCACCTCTCCCCTTACCCTCAGGTAACCAAAGTGTTGGTACTCTTGATGTTGTCCTAGAGAGTCCTTTGAACTGTCCTCAGTTTTTCGATTCCTTTTCTTTTTGCTGTTCTGTTTGAGTGTTTTCTGCTACTTTATCTTCCAAATTGTTGATGTGATTCTCTGCTTCACTCTAATGTATTCTTTGTTTCAATTACTATATTCTTCATTTCTGACTTTTTAATGTTTTTTATCTCCATTTTTCTGTGCTAAAGTTCTCACCAAGATCATTGAGTGTTTTATAATCAGTGTTTCCATTTTGTTTAGTTTATTTGAGACATGTTTCTTTGTCTCCATGTGTGGCTGCCTTCCTGTGTTCCTATATAACATAGGTAGGGCTGCTATGTCTCCCAGTCTTGGTAGAATGACCTTATGTAGTAGGTGTCTGGTGGGACTCAGTGACTCAGTATCCCTGGTCACCTGAGTTGAGTGCTCCAGGTGTATCCCTTGAGTGAGTAGTGTACACCTTCCTGTTGTAGTCGAGCCTGGACTGCTGTTAGCACAACAGTGGAAGAAATGGACTCTCGGGCTTATTGGTTGTGCGATTTAGGTGTATCTTTTGTGGAGATGGGTGGGTTGTGCCCTGGTGTGGTCTGAAGCTGGCCAACAAGTATGTTTGTTCTGAGGCCTCTTTGGTGGGGCTGTGGTGCAGGCCAAGGTCAGACACTGCCTGTGCCCTGCCCGAGGCCATTTGGTATGAGCTACAAAGTGATCTGAAGATAGATAATTGCCACTTGTGCTGGGCTTGGAGATGCCTGGAAGAGGCTCAGCTATAAATTGCGACTGGCTGCCACCAGTGCCAGGCTGGAAGCTGCTCAGCAGGGGGTGTCCTGAGGCCAGATGCTGCTTGTTTGAGGTTGCTGAACCTTTGAGATATTTAGGAAAGTCTGCATCATGAGCCAAGACAAGCCACATCTGTATAAAAAGCCACTGAAAGCAGCTTGGGGTTGGGGAGGGGAGGGCACGATTTAGGTGAAATGGAGTCTCAGGGAATCACCAGGGCAGAGTGAATGGTACTAGCCAAGTTTTTAGAGACTCATATATAGCACCCACCTGCATGTACAGGCTAGGTTGTGGACAGGTTCAACAAAGAAACGAATGACTTCTGCCAGCACTTCTATCTGGGAGAAAGTGGCCCATCCAGTCCTCGCCCTGAAAACAGATAACTCAGTCCCTCCCTGCATGTCCCAGGTGTTTTTCAAGCTGCTGCCCAGTTCTTAAGCTCAGGGCAAATGGGTCCATCAGTGAGTAAATCAGTGTTTAAGCCCTATAAGAGCAATTCCTGGGACTCCAGCCACTCTCATCTCACCTAGCCACAATTTCTGCTGGTTTTCACAGCCAGAAGTTATGGGGACTACTTGACACTGGAACCCAGGGCATCTGGTGTGGGGCCCGTTGCTCCTCAGGGGAGACCTCTGTAGCTGGGTTATGTTTCCCAATCTTTGGTGTGGGACCAGCTTGTTCCATATTCTGCCCCTCCAACCAGTCTTTGTTTTTTTTTAAGATTTATTTTTATTGTTTTTGACACACACACAGAGAGAGAGAGAGACAGAGACAGAGAGACAGAGAGAGAGAAGGGGGAGGGCCCCAAACAGTCTCCATAGTTGCATATCATTGGTTTTTCCACATAGTTTCATTCCACAGGTGGGCGCGGGGCTGCACAGGGCAGGAGTCTCACCTCGGTGAGAACTGAACTGGGGACACTCCCCAGTTCAGCATATGGGTCCACACAGGCTGGGGCCGAGATTTGATCCTCGGTCCCTGGGGCTGCAAAGTGAGTGCTTAACCCACTGAGCCATCCCGGTTTCCCTCCAACCAGTCTTAATGTGGCTTCTTTTGTATATCCTTAGTATAGGACTTCAGTTCAGCTAGACTTTAGGTGATTCTCAATGATGGTTATTCTGTTATTTAGTTGTAATTTGAGGTGGCCATGGGAAGAAGAGAGCAGAGCATTTAATTACTCTGCTATCTTGACTGAAGCCTCTGTAGCAGTTGTTTTTATACATTTGTTACATAGGATCATTTGTTATCTTAAAATAATGGCAGTTTTTAAAAGAAAACCAATTGAACCATTTAAATTCTACTTCACAAGTGAACCTTAACAAATTTGCAGTCATTACATCAATAAAATTTTAAACCAGCACATTTTACTTTTTCTCTCTTATTTACAAATATAGTTGATGTTTATAAAAACCTTACCCATAATTAAGTGGTTAGAGAGAGGGCCAAGGAAAATATTCAGCTTGTATGTATCAATAAAGCTGTTCCAATTATTAAAATATTGAAACACTTCTGTAATAATATAAATGAGGTTATGGTAAACACATGTGGTAAACATAAATCCTTTCTAGCAATGATGATTATACTAGACTTATTTCATAGGCTTGTAAAAAGAACTACCTTTTTACGAAGTTTACTGTCTAAAGACAATCCAATTGCATATAATATTTTAGGCACAGTTGTAAAGACAGAACTCAAGATCACTATCCTTTTATGTTTTATTGTTGCAGGTGTACAGGGAAAAAAATTACTCTTGTAGATGCACAGTGCCAAAACAAAAACTCCAAAACCTTCTTTGGATTGGAATAAGAAAAGAAATGCCTCTGACTTAATTAATTTCTCTCCAGAGACCTGACCTTTGATACAAAGAGAAGCTTGAAATGAAAACCAGAGTGAGTCCTACAGAGCAGGATTTGCTTTGGCAGGACTCTGATGCCTACCCAGTCTACCCCTTTGGGAGTGTCTTTTGTGGAGGTGGTTAGGCAGTGTTCTGCTATGGTCTGAAGCCAACCTCCAAGTACATTGGTTCTGGGGCCTCTTGGGAGGGGCTTCAGTGAAGGCCTGGATCACCCACTGCCTGTGACTAGCTGAGACTACCTGGTAGGAGCTACAAAGTGATCTACAGTTAATTGCTGCCTGTGCTAAACCTGGAGGCATGTGGGAGAGGCCATGCTGTGAACCAAGGATGGCTGCCACCAGGACAAGGCCTGAGGTGTCTTGGCAAATAGCTAGAACACCCAGAGGCCTACTGCCACATGCTGGTTCCCTTAAGGTTTAGCCACCAAGGAAACCTCATGCAAATGCAAGTTGGTCTCAGGGAATCATTAGAGTGGGAAGAGTTGTGTTCCTAGGTTAACATAGATTCCAGTTTGGTGCCAGTGATGAGCCTGGAGATACTCGGAGTAAGTCTCAGAGCACACCAAGGCCAGTTGCTGCCTGCCTGGGGCCCACAGGCTCTGATATTTTTCTAAGAAAGAGTGCAATGTGGGTGGGGATGGTTGCCCTTCAAGAAAGTGCCTCCAGCTTTGGAGGAGTTGGGTAAGGCAGGGTCCCAGTATGACTCTCCAGACCAATTCAGATTCAGAAATACCCATGAATGTGTGCGGAGGGCTCAATACAGGAAAGACAGTGCCTGCCTGCCAGCTGAAGAGGAGGAAGACCCCACTCTCTGAAAATGGCAACTGATATCCAGCCCTTGCCCTAAGACTATATACTCATGTCCCCCAAGTTACCATCCCACCACTGGCGCACAGGGGGAGCGGCTGTAAGTTACTGAGTCTGTATGCAGGCCCTTTAAGAGGATGTCTGAGATTAATGAATTCTTTCGTCCCACTGGAAGGTCTGAATCCCCAGTTTTTCACAGCTGGAAAAACAGTGGGGGGCTCCTCTTCCCAATACCACTGCCCTGAAAGAGGAAGCCTGGTCCAAGGCTGGAGTCCCTCACTCCTCTGGAGGGAATCTCTATGATTCTTAACTGCCTCATGAAGGTTTGGGGTCAGCCTGTTTTGTGTCTCTGCCCCTCCTTCCAGTCTTGATGTGGCTTCTTCTTTATATCCTTAGATATAAAAAACTTCTGTTCAGCTAGATTCAGATGGTTTTCCAGGTTGACTAGTCTATAAATTAGTTGTAATCTTAATGTGTTCACAGAAGGATACAGGCACAGTTTTTATCTACTCTGCCATCTTGGATCTACCTTGTACATTCTTAATTTTGCCAATTTCTTGCTTCATGACAAAAATTCGAAAATTAATTTGAAGAATGTAAGGCCTCTGAAAGAAGACGCAGAGTCATGGTGAGTTGGGGTTAATGGAAATGCTCAGAGCTACCAGTCCGACTCCAAAGAAGGAGCTCAAGTCTTTTTTTCTGAGACGCTCTATTTCAATTATTGTTCAATCAGTCAACACAACAGATTTTCAAAAGAGAAGAAAATTAATTAACATGATAAGGAGGTTACTGCATTCTTAGGACTACATGTCATAATTGTGGTTAGTAAATTCCAACAGTCAAAAAAAAATAGCCTTCATCATTTGTTATTGAATGGTATGTATAAAGATAACCCTTCATTAGGCTTTTTGTTTAGGCCAACAATATACTATTGATAAACTATAAATCATACTGTTCATGTCATAAAAATTCTAGCTTTTTCATTCATTATGTTTATAGGCATTCACTACTTGAGTTGAGGTTAGGCTTATTAAGTGATTAACAGCAACTTTATTATAGCAGCATGTACTTATTTTATTCTAAAAGAATAAAATGCATAAAGAGAAATTGCTTTTATTTTTGTATGAAATATGTAAAAATGAGCTCTTTTTCTGATCTAAAATACCAACTCACTCAAGGACCATGTCAATCTTCTGAAAATGCCACATGCCTGCTTTTTAAATGTGTCAGAGTTACAGCACATCTCAGACTTGTCCATAGCTGAAGCAGCAAGCAACTGACTGCACTTGAAAAACAAGTACTTTCCCAAGCCACAGCTCTCATTTTTGGGAAGCAGCCATGGAACAAGGGGACACATTCAGTTATAAGAGACTTTTTATTTAAAGGCAAAATTCTCAAGTGGCCCTGTAGCACAGACAATTTCTACTTTCACACTCATCAGCTTGCACATGATCTCCTAACATTAAGTTCTTTTTTTTTAAGGGACTGATTTGGATTGACTTGTTGAGAATGGTGTCTCTTATCTAATAAGTTATGAGAGACTAAGATTTCTGTGGTTACATATAAACTTGTGATAGGTCTACAGATGAAGAGATGAAGAAGGTAGTGAAGAAGCCAGCTACTGTCCATCTATGTAAAGGTCACACTGGCTTCACTGTACACCTTCAAGTCTTTTTCAATGGCACTGACATAGGCAGCTGTTCTCTGGTCCAATCCCAGGTTATAGTTCCTAGCCATGCACATGATTTGCCTAGCTAAGCAATTGATAGTGTAAGCTAAGCCAGAGTGCATGATGTCTCTCTTGGATGCCCCAGTTATCCTGTCTTAGAACTGTTCTGTGGGCACAACAGGAATAGTTTCACTACGGTTTCCAAATTTTCTTGCCAAACTCTCTTGAACAGATACAAGCAAATTGTAATTAGAATCTTTCTCATATCTGAAGATCAAATGGCCATAGCTAACACGATTTAGGTTCTTCAGCCACTCAAAGGAAGGTACTGTCACTCTTCTAGTATTCGAGTAGAGACCTAGAATAATCATAATGTTCCTCTCCAGGAAAATCTTATCAGCTTCTAGAGCTGTCATTCCGTTGGCACCTTCAGCAATGATCTTGGCTTTGATTCTGGGTGCAGTTTTATCAACCAACACATTTAGCACCAAAGCAATGCAAATATCTCAGAGTTCAGGCCCACAGTACCAAATCCCTGTACAACAAATGTTTAATCTGCACATCTGCTGTCATTTCTTAAATACTCATGTGATAAGTTTCATTGATAAAGTTTTCAATACCGTGGAGAATTTTTTGGCCAGTAGAACAGATCTGTCCACGAATTCCACCCTGACTGCTGGGCTTACCAGTGACACAGGCATGGGCATTAAGATCATAGTGTCCTATGGTGCTAGCATAGGTGTCAGCAATCCAGGACCTCACCTGCTCGTCAGTGCTCATGTCTGGTGCAGGCACATCAATGCCAGGACCAATAGAGCCCCTCTTTGCCAGCTCCATGGTAAACCTTGTGATCATTTCCAAGTTATTATCCATATAATTCTTGGGATTGATCTTAACACCAGCTTTGGCATCCCCAAATGGCACATCAATGACTTCACACTTATATGTCATCAGGGAAGCCCAAGCTTGTGTAATACTTCATCTACACTCACATCAGTGCTAATGGACACCTCCCTTGCAGGGCACACAAACATGGTTGTGCTGAATCCCATGGCCCTCAATGACCTCCCAGGAGCTGACACCCAGATGGATGGTGACGGTCGGGCTCAGGACATAATTGCAGGGCTTGATGATCCAAAGGATACTATGAACCTGCTTCCGTTTCTGCTTCTGCTTCTGATCCTTGTCCTCCTGGGTCTTGAGGTCTTCCACCAGAATGTCCTCCACAAGGCTGACACCAAGGCAGAAGAAGTCCTCCACTATACTGAAGTTGTCATCCTCATGGTCAGCCACTGCTTCACTGCAGTGTCACCAGGAGGGTGGCACGAGCCTCAATAGCAGGGCAATGGTATAGGCTGCCTGCAGGCTGAGTCCAGCATCCCCATGGAGCCAGGCTCCGAGCACAGGGCTGTGGGGCAGGTGACAGACAGCAGCAGTGCTTCACCCAGGCATCTGTACATGGCAGCAGGCCCGAGGCCACAGAAATGAAGAACTCTAGGACACTTGGGGACAGTGGTGTCCTTCTCCAGTGGTGACTTATGAAATGAATTCCCATCTAATGGATATTGTCCAGATTTGGGGTACAATTCTAAAAACATGATTATATTAATTGTTTACTTTTTTATTTATTGCTCATGTGAA
This sequence comes from Craseonycteris thonglongyai, assembly GCA_004027555.1. Lineage (NCBI taxonomy): Eukaryota > Metazoa > Chordata > Mammalia > Chiroptera > Craseonycteridae > Craseonycteris > Craseonycteris thonglongyai. Next base: position 18,021 of record PVKE010014684.1, on the reverse strand, counting down.
CTTCAGGTCAAAACTATTGTATTAGATGAGAAAAATTAAGGTTAGATTAAAATGGCATTCCAGAAGACAAACCAGGGAAAAGCAGAACAAGATTGATATAGCTGCAAGATGGTGCTTCGGAGCTAAGCAGCAGGGAAAACCCAGCAAGCAGCTCTGTAAGACAAGAAAGCAGAGGAGCAACACAAAAAATATCTACGTTTAGCAACACCTGGGACTGATTCTGTTCATTATGTCTCTTTGTTCCTGGTACCTGACATTACTTTGAAAAAGTCAGATTTCAGTATCACCGAGTTTCTTTACCACATTGTTTTTCCATTAGCTTTTAACTAAAACAGTTTTTAACAACATCAGTTAACACTTTAGAAATCTGTTCCTATGTAACTATCTTATCTGGATTATGTCTTTCCCCTTTTCCCCTACTTTGTTTCTTTAACACAAGAAAAGCGGTACAAATTTTAATCATGTTCTGAAACAGTGAGAGAAGAAACAATGACTCAGTGAGTTGAGAAGAGAATAAAAACCTTGGTGTTGAAACTTAGAATCTTGATTATGTCACCAACACAGTGTTGCACATGTACGTGCTCTGACATTCTCCTCAAAGCTTTGATGTAAGAAATAATTTTTAAATGACTGCAAAGCATACTAGTATAAATAGCTGCCAAAAAGCTTAATTGTTATTTTTATCTATGGGACAGTAGATACTGTCTTTGATAAATTTTAAAAATATTAAGTGACAAATATTTGCTAATTATATCTTGAACTGTTTTTTGAAGTTTTTATTTGGTTTAATAACTTATTGAGATAACTATTTTAATGACACTTCTGGAGGAAAAAACAAACAAACTTGGAACTTCAACACAAATTAAATTCATTAAAAATAGGAGAGCTTTTCCAAATAGTATTTTTCCCCTATAATATTGGTTCCAAATGACTTGCCCTGTACAATAAGTCAGTACTAGTTCTGGTTACCATATTTAATCATGATTTCAAAGATATGTCAAAACATCAAAGGGATATCATCACAAGCACAGTAATATGCTGGAAGAAAGGAACTGGTTCCAAAAAGCTTAAAGCCCTAATTTGTATTGTGTCTTATTTAATTATTGTTATCTTTGAAAAGTAATATAATTTCAGCTTTATGCATTTAATTTTGGACCCAGAGATTTGTAGACATGGGCAGTAGCAGATTCTACAGAAATATATTTGTAGTACCTCAAAGGAAACTCCCCCCTCCCCCCAAAAAGAGCATGGACTGGTTACCAGATGTGAAGGCCATATGGCACATGAACATGAGAGCCCAGGACAATGAGAATGAAGCTAATAAGCCCAATAGGCAGGCGCAACCACTCTGAGATGACGGACAAATGTCTGGTTCTGTTGACTTTCGGGGGTGGTTGGTGGGGAGGAGGGATATACATATCTCACTTTATTTTTAAACCCAGAAATACAGCCTAGCCAGTTAATTTTTCCAACTCTTTATTGTCTTGGCTTGAAAGTAAGTTTATCCATGTGTAGTTTATTACTTGGTCTGAATTCTGTCTTTTTCACATACAATTCATGTTGAAGTTAGAAGAAAACTGAGTCAGGAACAGATAGGAAGATTGCTTTAACTAGTGAACAGATAAATTTTTTTGCTAAATTCCCAAGGAACTGCTATAGCTAATCCATCACTAAGACCTATATGTTCTGTTTCTGGATTATCTCTTGAATTTAATCCTTCCCTCCCCAAGCCTCAGCCCTTTCTCGACAAATGCTCAAACCCTGCCATGTTAACAAGCCTGCAGCATGCCACGCACTATGTGAACTCTGTGTCTTTGAATACGCAGCTCCCACTACTCTGAGTGCCTTTCCCACCCTTCTCTAACTAGTAAATCAAGTCTCTTTCATCCTATGAAATATAATTTCAGTATCAACTGCTCGTGAAATCTTGTTTGGCTTGCCCAGACAAAATTATCTTTTTAAATGCTTTTTAAAATGAGCCACTACAAATAAGCCCATCAATACATTTCTATTCTAACTGACACAGAGGGGGGCTGTATTTAAGGCAGACACAATGTTAAATATTTTATGCAAATTTTCTCAAAAATTCAAGGTTATGGACTTATATAAAGAGCTCTTACAAATGTACAAGAGATAATACAATTGCATTATAGACTTTGCAGAAACAAAATAAAAATCACTCAACCTGGCGGAGGTAGACTAAAGACAGTCACAAGTTCTTTGGTTCTCCTCCCCTTGGGAAATAGAATCTAATGTTCTCCCCTCGATTCTGGCCTGGTCAATAAAAGTGATGTTCTGGGACTTCGGAGGCTAAGTTATAAGAATAAGAAGTCTTGCTTCCACCACTTTCCCTGGAATAATTTCCGTAGGAGACCTGAGCCTCCACATAAGAAGTGTGACTACCCTGAGACTGCCACACTAAAGAGGCGAGGTGTAGGCACTGCAACTAAGTCATCCTTCCGGCAGTTCCCTGCAAGGCCCAAACATGTGCTCGAAGCCAGCTTGGACATTCTAGCTCTGTCACTTCACAACTAAGTCACTCACTAGCTACCATGCGAACCTGAAGAATTGCCCGGCTGAGTTCTGTGTGAATTTCTGCCACACAAAATTGTGAACTAGAATAAAAGGCTTGCTTCAGGTCAATAAATTTTAGGGTAATTTGCTATGCAGCAACAGATAATTGGAAAACCTACTATTCATTGAAAATTATGATTATTATTTTCATGTATTTTTCCATTATGTCTTCTAATTTTGTCTATGTACCTAACCTCCTTCTACTTTTTTTGTTATTTGACATATAGTTAATACTAAATGTACAGTTTGTTTTTCATATACTGGTACATATGAATAAAACCTTTTCACTAATATTACATTAACATTTCCTTACCTCATTATAAATGTGTAATAACTTGATTTTTTAAAAGATTTTATTTTATTATTTTTGACAGAGACAGAGAAAGACAGAGACAGAGAGAGACAGAGAAAAGGGGGAGATCCCAGAGCAGTCTCTGTAGTTATATGTCATCAGTTTTCAACATGATTTCATTCCATACAGGTGAGCGCAGGACGCACAGGGTGGGAACTGGACCAGGGGCCTCCCATATGGGAGGCACATCCCTGAAAACTGGAGGCCAACCCCAGAGTCTCCCACAGGGGAAGTTCACCCTGGGGAGAACCAAACTGGGGGCACACCCCAGTTTAGCATATGGGTGCTCACAGGCTGGCGCTGGGATTCGATCCTCAGACTGCGGGGCTGCAAAGTGAGTGTTTAACCCACTGAGCCTTCCCGGATTCCCCAATAGCTGGATTTTTAATGACCACATTCTGCATTTCATCATTCTCCTATTGCTCCTAAATTTTATTATAAATAAAATTGTAGCATTTTTCAAAGTATATCATACAAGCATCTCTGATTATGTCCTTAGGATTAATCACAAGGAGTGAATTTACCAGTAAAGATATAAACTTTTCAAGGATCTCATCATACAAAGTCTGACAATTAAGTTTGCAAACTCACCCTAGAAATAGTGCTACATACCTCATTGCTGAATATCACTACTCTCACCTTTGAAGTACTCCCTTTGAGAAGCTATGTACCAATGCCAGAGCCTAATCTACCCTTCAAAGCAATTTTGGAACTCTTTTTCTGGAATGGCCATCAGAGCTGTCATTGTATTACTCTTGATGTCCTGAATGTCATCAAAATGTCTTCCTTTCAATATTTCCTTTATCTTTGGGTAAATATAAAAGTCATTGAGGGCCAGATCAGGTGAGTTAGAGAGGGTGTTCCAATATAGTGATTTGTTCACTGCCTAAAAACTCCCTCACAGGCAGTGCCGTGTGTGTGGTGCATTGTTGTGTCACAAGAACCATGAGCTGTTGGCAAAAAGCTCAAGTTATTTTTGTGTAACTTTTTCATGCAGCCTTTTCAGCACTTCCAAATAGTCAATTTGGTTGACTGTGCAGTTGATTCAAATTCATAATAAACAATCCCTCTGATATAAAAAATAGTTAACAACATCACTTTGACTCTTGATTTGGACTGATGGAACTTTTAGTCATGGAGAATTGGCTGCCTTCCATTGTGCAATTTGACACTTCGTTTCAGGATCATATTGGTACACCCATGTTCCATCACCAGTGATAAAACGGACTAAAACACCATCTTGCCTCTCCAAGAGGACTTGACAAACTTCACCTCTCCTTTGCTTTTGTTCACTGGTGAGATCCTTCAGGACCATTTGTGCATGTACCTTAATCATGCCAAGATGTTCAGTTAATCCCATATGCTGAACTGGGGAGCTCCCCCAGTTCAGTTCTCTCTCTGTATCTCTCTCTCTCTCTCTCTCTCTCTCTCTAAAAAACAATAAAAAAATATATATTAAAAAAAAAAAGATGTTCAGTTAAGATTTTCCTGTTTTTCTATCCATGTTTACTTGGTCTGCTATGTTTCTCACAGTTAGCTGATGATTTTGACACATAATTCGACAAATTTTGCCAATGTTTTCATCAGTTCTGCTCATTACTGGCTGCTGTGACCTCTCTTCATCAGTGACACTTTCTCTTCCCTCAGAAAAACATTTAATCCATTTGTACACTACTGTTTTCTTCATGGCATTTTCCCCATCAAGTTGGACTAACATATTCCTGATTTCATTTCCATTCTTCTCAGGTTTCACAAGAAATTTAATGTTTGTTGCTCTAATTCAAGCTCTGACATTCTCATGATGACACACTAAAACACCCAACCAAAATAATGAATGCCACAAAGCAAGACATTACCACATGTCGAGACGAACACAGCTGTGAGACACTGATATACCAAAGTTATGAAATCTTACCGAGTTGTTTGTACAGTGCTGCCAATGTAAGTGCACAGTGGCAAGTTCGCAAACTTAATTGTCCAATCTCGTACATTGCCATAGTGCTTTGACAAAATTCACTCTCTGGATAGTGATGTTTCTTGATGAGCATGCCACTGAGGCCTACCCATCACTAAATTATTATTTTTTAACCCCTTAACATATAAGTTAAATAAAATTCTATGTGAGCAAAAAATACTATTTATTTTTCAACTTTACATTTGTGGGTACAATATCCAGTATTGGATTTACATAACTTGTAAACTGTGATTCAAATCTGGCACGTTTGGTAGTTATAAATTGCACGTACCCCAGCCATCCTTTGAATTTCATCAGTGACGCATCTGGGGAGACATCTTCATCTGGAGTGTATAATTGTTCAAACTTAATAAATAGTTGACTATATTTTGCACTTTTTGTATTCTGTCTTCTTTACATGCACTTTTATTATCCATAATGTGAAGAAAATATGATACAGTTAGAGAATGCTTGCAAGGCATAGTTTTTGAAAATATTGGTATCTCTAATATTGTTCTTTTTGAACAGTACATATCTATTTTAGGTTTTTGTACTTGTGACATTATGATACATAACAAAAGAGATGCTTTCATTCCATCACTTGGTACTGGGAACCACTTCTCCTCCTTTTTTGAGTCCTAGTCCTTTACCTTTTGACTTGCATATTTATTTGTTTTTATGGTTACAATTTCCAAAGGATCATCACTTAGAATTTGTTTCTAAACACAAAGAGGCATAGAATTTGTTCCTAGTGTTTGCAAAACTAAAGAATTTATACCAGAAATTTGGGTAAATGGTTTTATGTTTGGAATATTTTCCTTTTCTTCTCAATTCCATTCTTCAATTCCAGAATCACAAGCACCACTGCTTGTTACAGATATAGGTCTTGCACATTTACTAACATTACATTGGATAGAGCTACCTTCACTTGAATTTGAATATTCTGTGAAATAGTCAACCATATGAATTTACTGAATATCAGTCTCGCTGTTTTCACTCAAATACCCCATTTGACTTTCAGTGTCACTTTCGTACAAATTAAAAACAGACATCTTAAAGGGATTATTTCTGCAGTTCACACTTTAACACTGACTATATATAATTATTTCTTGATAATATTTGCATTATAACTGCACTCAAAGCAAATTAAATCTGTGCACATCTCAGAGACATCAATGTTTACAATGGCTTCAGAAACATATGACATATCTGAGACGGCTTTGTATGTCAAGGGGCTAAACTCTGCTCATTTCAAATGGTAAATTGTTTTTCAGTGTAGTTTACATTTTTTATTACTAGGAAAAGTGAGCATTTTTTTCATATGCTTATTGGCCACTGTTATTTCATCATCTGCTGGTCGCACTTTTTTTCTTTTTTTTCTTTTTTCCATTTTATTTCTGTTGAACGATTATGTTTTCTTATCCATATAAATAGATTCTTTATATGTCATGCATATTAATCTTTGTCTTTATGGCAGTACTTTTTCTATTTTGTTTGCATTTTATAGAGGGTTTTATTCATTAATATCACATATAAAAATTTTTAAGGTACTAATAATGGCTAAAATTTATTGTGTTTTTTTATGTGATTGGCAAAGGACAAGTACTTTATATAAATTACTGTATTTTAAAGACTTAACTTTGTTTTTAATGTTAAGCCCTCCAGTTTACAGATGAGGAAACTGAACACTCCCTCAGTAGTGTTTGAGAAAATATTCAGATCCAGGACCATCGGATTTTAGTCCTTTCTCTTAACCACTGAGCTATAGTTTCCATATCTGGCAATTCCCCCTTTGTGATTAATTCCATGGCTTTTATGTTTAGAATATTCTTCCCTACTCCATGATAACCATATGCTTACCAGTAGTAATAGTAGGCTTCTTTTGGTTTTGGTTTTTAACCCCTTTCATACAGCAATAACCCCCACACACCAACTGCTCTTGTCCTTTCATTAGTCTCTCTTTGCTCACTGCTTTGTGGTACTGCTTTTATTAAATAAACTAAATTCATTAAATTACTAAAATACTCCTACATCTGAATCTGAACTATTTTGCAATAGTACTACATGATTACTAATTATTGTTTATGGGAAACATGGTGGTTATTACTGAATTCAAAGGTAAATAAAATAACTAAAACTAAAAAATACTTATATTGATAAATATTATTAACATATAATTAGTATTATCTATTGATAAATATCATAATATGGGCTAATTGGGCAAGTCTTTCACTCAATATTATTGTTTTTCAGGGTATTAATGGCTAGTTTTTAGAATAACTTAAATTTTTTAAAAGTCCTTCCCTGGAATCTGACTGACATTGCATTAAATTTATAAGTACAACAAAATTTTTTATTGAACACCTACAGTGTGCAAGGTGGAATAATAGCAGTAAACAAAACATATATGATCTCTACCTTCAGAGAGCTGAGGAGATACGAATAAATCAGAGAAGAAAAGGACAGGGTGATCAGTGCAAGATGATGGGAAACACTGAGAAAAGACAGTGAATTCAGACTTGAAGGATGAGGAAAGGCATTCTGGAAAGGTAGAGAAAGTGATCCAGTGCAAGAAAAGAGCATGCGTAAAGATACCGAAGAAATGAAACAATCAGATGCACAGACTGAGATCACTATAGCTAAGTGTCTCATTAAAACAGTCCCTTCTGCCACCAGAGATCAACCAACCTCCAAAACTGCTCTGTCACTACCAAAATTACTTTTAATATTCCTTGCACAGTTGTCAGGTGATTACATTTTTTTCTGTGGGTCATTTACCCCCAATTCAAAGAAGAAAGTGCAAGTAGGGGTACATTTCAGAGATCTTCTAGCTGGGGAGGATGTCCTGAATCTTCTTATGGCCTTTTACCACTTTGTGTTGCTGAGGAAGAAGATGGAGCATGTGGCTGCCAGAAAGGAAGACAGCTGGTCTGGGTGACCTATCCCTGTGAGCACCTCTCCTGGCTTCTTTATTGGGCGTTTCTGTTCTTCACTAATAAAATCCTTCCTTTCATCACTGAATAATTTTGTATAGAAAAGCACCAGCTGTAATTTCAGCCATGAAAAGATAACAAAACTAAGTACACTTTGAGAAAAGAAAGGTGTATATGAGAGATACCAAATATAAAATTTTAACTTGTTTTCTTTTTATAAAAAGCAAATAGTTCACTGACTTGATTATGCTGTTCCTCAAAGCTAACAATAAAATTTGTCTTATGTAGTGTTTAGAAGGAACATTTAGTTCTTAAATCTAGAAAGAAAATCTATAGACACAGCTGTTGATAGAGAGGATTTGCCATAGAAGGGATTCTTACAAAGATCACCACAGAAGTAATTCCCAACAATGAGCATCTACAGTTGGTACATACAAACAGGGCTTAGATTTCTGAAGTAAATGCAAACAACATAAAGTCTTTGCAAGAACTCAAACACTGTGTTGTTTGGATCAAACCTCAGGGCACTAGAACATCTAGCCTCTGGAGATGGCACAGGGGAGCCTAAACCCTCTGTTCCTATATGCATGACTCATCATTCGTAATGTGTAGTTGAAAAATGGCAAATAAAATGAATTTGATGTACTGTAGGAGCTTGCTCCTCAAGAAAATTCCATGTGCTATTAATTCTTAAAGTAAGAAACAAAGAATAATTTCTGCAAATAAAAAAAATTAAAAACCATGAGCTTGAATTTATATTTCTTGGTAAACTGATGGACAGAAGACTTTCTTATAAATAGGCAAAGCTGCATATGTAGCCTGACAATGACATTTACTTAACTTCTATTTTCAAATAAGCTTTTCAAGGCTGTGTGGTATAATTGTAGAGAGTACAGACTGTATGGTCAGGCAGAGCCAGGATATAATCCAAGCTTCACAATTTATATATAACAGTAGGCAGACACTTAACTACTCTAAGCTTCTGTTTGCTCACCTGTACAATATTTCCCAGAATTGTAAGGTTTGAATAAGATAATGTATGTAAAGCACTTGAGCCTAGGTCCTGGCACTTACCAGGAGCTCAATGGTGGTAGATGAGGTGGTAGTGAGAATCGATTAATTATCTTACTTCAGTATAAGCACCATGCACAAACTTCAGAAAGATTTTACAAAGTGAAAGGTGAAAGGAATGGTTTGTCAAAAGAAAGATAAGAGTTTTGCACAAGATTTGTAGTTTGACAAGATTAGATGAACTTGTAGATATGGTCAGCTGCACCCTCCTCCTCTATGACCTTTCACAATAAAAAAAAAAAAAAAAAGAAAGAAAAAGGAAAATATTAGGTCAAATCAGTGTTCTGGATGAAGGTTTGGTTATGACCCATGATTCTCTCATCTGTTTGACCATAAGTAGTCACATAAACTCTTTCATTTTCTATTGCTTCAACCATAAAATTACCTCTCTTGCACGGGTTTGGTGAAGATCAACTGGAGATAATATCAGATGAAAATGTCTCACTGACTGTAAAAAACTACACATTAATTGTACAATATGTGCTGTGCTTCTTATACATCAGGCATATTCCAAGTGAAGAGAGGCATAGATTAGTATGTTATAAGATGCAGGTCTGTCAGTATCAGAGTAGTTGTGGCAGAAGATGGTTGCAAATAACTGAATCACGCTACAACTGACAAGTATTATGAATGCATGTATAAGGGGCTATGGCAAAATAAAAAAAAAACCATTGAATGTGTTAAGACATATATCTTTTATCAATTACAATCTAGTTTTAAAAAACTCTTAACAGCTAGTAGAGTGCTTCACATCCAACAAATGGTCAAAATGTGTGCTGACTGCAGTCTTTATTAACTGTTTATTGTTTGTCTCTACTTATTGTATAAGGTAAACTCCACAGAAGCAGAGACCTGGTATTTCTTGTTTACTAATGCAGCCTCAGTGCCAAAGAATGGTGCCTGGTATCTAGTAGGTGCTCAATGAACACTTGTTGGTTGGATGGGTGGGTTTTATGTTGTGGTTACATAAGAAATCATCTCCAATTGGAGGTCATTGCATTTACAATCCTATAAAAGTGAAATGTCTTTACTTCTAAACTTTAGTCTACATCTTACTTTATTTTTTTTACTCTACACTTTTGTCATACTAAGCAGAAACATGTTAAATTAGTCCCTTTTCCAATCAGCATATGAAGTATTCACAAAGAGAATTTAAATCAGGTAGGGTACAATAGGAACTATGCTGGTCAGTAGAGAGAAGAGTGCTGATGACATATGCTTGGTTAATGTATTTATCATATTTAAATGGGCAACCTTCCTTTAAAAAGTTATGTTTACAGGATTACTGCTGATACGCCTTTTTTTTTCCCTCAGTTAAACTATGATCTTCAAAAAAGTATCTCTACTGGGATGCCAGGATAGCTCAGCAGGCTAAGCACTTGCCTACAACTTCTGGGTATTGAATCCCAGCCTCAGCCCATGCAAACCCAAATACTGAAAGGAAGAGCAACTGGTTAACTACCGAGATGGTAGTGAAGGATCTTGTCTCCCATGAGGGAGGCCTCCAGTTCAGTTCCCACCCCACACAGCTCCACATCCACCTATGTGGGATGAAACTATGTCACAATAAATGATGTGCAACTATGGAGACTGCTCAGGGCCCTTCCCTCTTCTCTTTCTCTCTCTTCCTCTCATACATTCTCTCAAATAATAAAATAAAATGAATCTTTTTTAAAAATTAAAAAAATATCTCTACAAAAGCAAAAAAAAATCTATCAAATAAAAGTTACCTTAAAAAATTAACTATGGAAAAGCGAGATGGCTCAGTGGGTTAAGTGCTCACTTTGCAGCCCTGGGGACCGAGGATTGAATCCTGGCCCCGGCCTGTGCGGACCCACATGCTGAACTGGGGAGTGCCCCCAGTTCAGTTCTCACTGGGGCGAGACCTCAGCCCAGTTTCTGCCCAGAGCAGCCCTGCCCACCTGTGGAATGAAACTATGTGGAAAAACCAATGATGTGCAACTATGGAGACTGTTCTGAGCCCTCCCACTTCTCTCTGTCTCTGACTCTGTATCTCTCTCTCTCTCTGTCAAAAACAATAAATAAATCTTTTAAAAAAAAAATAAATAAAAAATTAATTAAAGTTATTACATATATATTAAAAGTTTCAAGTAATTACCTCCCTCCTACTTCCAAAATACCTTGATGTATTCTACTCTATACATTTTATACTGTTTTTATATTGTATGTTTTTCTACCAAAACTAAAGTTAAAGAACATATAGTAAAAAAGTATAGGCATTACGTATTCAATGAGATAGTATAAGAATTCTACATTTTTCAGTGAGAGTTAATAACCAGAAATGCCAAACACAAAATTTTCTAATTTCATTTCCTCATTTTTTTCTATTTAAAAATTATAAATCCAGGAATGCTGAGATGGCTCAGCAAGTTGAGCCCTTGTCTTGCAGCCCCAGGGTCCAAGGATCATCTCCCAGCTCCAGCCCGTGCGAACTCATATGCTGAATTGGGGTGTGCCCCAGGTCAGTTCTCGCCAGGGCTAGCTTCTCATGTGGGAAGCCCCCAGTTTGGCTCCTGCCCAGACATGGTTCCCATGTGGGAGGCCCCCAGCATGCAGAGACATGCCTCCCATATGGAGGCCCCCCCACCTGGTTCCCGCCCTGTGTGGCCCTGTGCTCACCTGTGGAGTGAAACTATATTTTAAAACTAATGACATACAACTATGGAGACTGCTCTGGGCCCTCCATCTCCTCTTCTCTCTCTCTCTCTCTCTCTCTCTCTCTCTCTCTCTCTCTCTCTCTCTCTCTATCTCTCTCTCTCTCTCCTCTTTCTCTCTCTGCAAAACAATAAAAATAAATCTTTAAAAATTACAAATCCAAAACGTTGCGAGCGAAACTAACTTTAAACGGTTATTAATATATCAAACAAAACAGCAATACTAAACAAAACAAAACTCACTAAAAGTTATTATACCAACTCTACAAGAACTAAGTTAAAAGAGGAAAATTTTGTACTCTTTTGTCAAACCACTATCAAGATTCTTTTTTAATTACATGCGTGGATAAAAATAGAAAAAGCTCCATATGGCAGGATTGTAATCTATCAATTTTTAACACATATTTTCCATTGGAATAGGTTTTGGCAAATCTGTTGGTCATTTGCTACTTTTCTTTTAAAGAACTCATATTGAGATAAAAAAAAAAAACACCAAGATGTGTTCCTGCAGTCTGTATTCGGGAAGACTCCTATTAAAAATATTTGGTACAATAATATGTAGTTACTCAGCTATGGACGTTTTTCTGCACAAATATGACATGACAAATTACTCTAGAAGACATATTTCCATAGTTGTAAAATGATGTAACATTACTATGCAAATTATAAGCTAGTATTGCCCTACTGGAAAGCACGGAATAAAGAGTCCTGAGGAGTGCCATATCGCACTTCTCCTTAAAAATGTCTGTCTTTACAAAATTTGGATCATTCAACATTCATCATCACTTTCAGCATCAACACATCCAGAAGAAAAAGAGACAGACTGATCAGCTTTCATTCAGGACTAGTCCACTTCTGCTATGGGTCCCTTAATTCAGAAGTAAAGATGGGAGTAACAGAGGGGGATACCAAAGCACAGACATTCAGTCAAGGTACTCAAGCTTGTCCAAATGCTCGGTGTCACTCAACAGAAGTTAACTTGAGATTCTGAACACATATTTCTCCTAGTTTTGGGATTAGCAACCTCTGAAAAGAAAAAAACAAAGAAACAAAAACAGAAGACACACACCTCAATAAAGAATTCTTTTTTTTTTTATTGTTAAATTTATTGGGGTGACATTGATTGGTAACAATTAGATATGGTAGTTTCCGGATGTACAAGTCCACATCACATCGCCTATGCATCGCATTATGTGCTCACCACCCAGAATCAGCTCCCCTTCCATCACCATATATCCGGTGTCCACTCCCGCTTCCCCCCGCCCCCAACTCTCCCTACCCCCTCCTCCCCTTTCCTCAGGTAACCACCAAAATATTAGTGTATCCATAAGGCTGGTGCCCACTCCCACCTCCCCTCCCCACTCTACCGCCCCTCAAGAATGCATTTTATATAAGCCTTTCAGAGTGGTAAAAAACAAACAAAAAACAGAAAATGGAGGAGAAATCCACACCCAGGCTTAAGCCTACTGTCTAGTCTCAGGTACCCAGTAACGTCAAGCTAACCTCTAGGACCCTCAGAATCCTTAAGTCAGAAGTGAAGCAGTAAAGTCCTTTGGATATTCAGGCTGCTGAGGCCTAATCCTCCTTCAGAGAGACTTGCCATTAAGTTATACTGAAGACATCCTGTGAATAAAAGGGCATAAGCAAGATCTAGTTTTTCCAAGGCTAACACTGAAAAAAAAAAAAAATCAATTAGGCAGTGTTATTTCCTTCCAGTCTTAGGAACCAAGATGTTCAAAAAAGAAAAAAAAATGAATCCTAGCAACTGCTGGGGAGGCCAGCATAGTACAAATAATTAGAGGGAGCAGCTCAGGAAAGAAAATTCAGTCAGTGCAAAGAAACACAAACCATTATTACTTCCCTTTTGGTCAAGCAAACCAGAATGGTTGTACCTTTCTTGTTTTTCACAACATGAAGACACACCCAAATGTGCCTTCGGCCACTGGCATAAAATCTGTATTTGAAACTTTTTGGGAGACCCACAAAACTCAAAGAACCAAAATTGTTAGCCTTGAACTTACTTTGCCTGATTACTGACTCTGGCTTCCAGCTGGAACAACAAATGATATCATTGCTTCTAAGACAGCCCAGTTTTAAAACAATCATTTACTTAGTCTATATATTTGACTCTTGCTTTCTAATCAGATGCCTGGCACAAATTCACCTAACTCCAAAACCCTGGCAATGTGTCCTCCTTGGGCAAAGGAACAAGAAGTTCATGGGTGTTTTTTCTATATTCCGTTTGTCTCTTTCTTTTATGACTCAAAAATACAATAGCTGAATGTGATAGGGGAGAAGAACAACATTAAAATAAAATACTCTATAGGAGAAAAGTGAAATTGAGATGATGTATTTTTATGGAGAAATATATCTCATCAGGTTTCAATAAAAGGCTTGCAGAGGAGTTAAACTCAAGATGAAAATCTAATGTAGATACCAAATTTATAGATCTACCAAGAAAAAACAAGTTACTGGGAAATATATTTTAATGATTTAAGGAAGCTATAGGTTTAAATGCATATAAATTGAAATTTTTATTAGTGGGTTATATAGACCTTATTGTGGTTTGCAAACATTTTTATCCTAATGCCTAAGAACAAGTATGAGTAGAGTTTGAGAATAAAGTGGCCAACAGTCATTTTGATGGCTTGCCCCGGAACAAATATTCCAGCAATCCATAGTAGTGAAGGGCAGGGCTTCAGTATTAGACAGATATGAGTTTTAACCTGACTCTGACATTAGAGGTAGGACCATGGTCAGGTTCATAACATGTCCAACCTCTGCTATGGAGTCCTCAAGTCTGAATAAACATTTCAAGAAATTTGTTTATAAATTGGTTGATGAGTATCTAGGACTTATTTTTCTCACAGGAACAATACTATAAATATAGTACTTAGGTACTCAGACCATCCTAGAAAATCCTACTTAGTCCTGTATCCCTGGAAAATGGTGCAAATGGTAGTAATGTATTGATGTCTAATCCACATTAAAAATAAAAAAATCTGTATGTACATCTAAGAAACCATATATGTTTCGGTCTTATAACTTCATTGTTTCGCAGACAGCATATACTCAATAGATCATAATTACACAAAGAAAAGAATGCTTTTTTTGAAAAAAAGTTTTTCAAGTTTTCTTCCACTATATAGAAAATGGCAAAGAACTACAGGGCAGAAGCCTCCCTGGAGAAGAGAGAAACTAAAGAGAGAACGTACATTTCTGAGAATTAGTAAAGTCTATTCTATTAATAGATGAGACAGTGTCTCCCCAGGTGTTCTGAATTGTGAGAAAAAAAGGGGTAGAAGTCTTTTGAATTAATAAAAGACTCTAATCGCATGAGCCCCTGATGGACCATGATGTTAGGCTACTCACATCTTTTTTATTCTGAAAGTCCTCCATCTGGGACTTTTCCCATAAATTTCTTGAAAAAATTTAAAACCCTAATATGTTGTGTTACATTAAAATAAGTTAAATCTCATACACTCTTTCCAAATATCCCAAAGTCAAGTCACATTTAAGAACATAGGCATCAAGACAACCCATTATTTTGATAATTTGCCCCATGAGATTCTAAATGATCAGAATTGCAAGGTTCATAGTACAAACTTCTATGATGAAAATTGCAGTAAAAGATGACCACGAATTAGAATGCTTGGCGGCTATCCCAAAGACTCAAAATTACAGAATGTTAAACAAGTTAAGAATGTTATTTCTCACTCATAAAGACCAGTTAGGTGGTCCAGGGCTGGTGTGGTGTTTACACCATTTTCAGTGAACCAACTACGGTTCTCCCATCTTTTTGTTGAAATGTCTTCAATGCATAGCTTCTTCTCCTGATTCAAGTTGGCCACTCCTGCTGTTGCCATCCTGGCTGCCTTTCAGTGCACAGAATGGGGAAGGGAAAGGCACGTACCTATCATTTTTAGTGCACAGCCTGAACATGGCCCACATCACTTGTATGCTTGTCTCATTCACCAGAACCTGGTCACAACTAGTTACCAGGGCAAATGGAAGCACAGTCATTATTGTGGATGGCCCTGTGCTACTATGTAAAAAGGTGAAAAGAGGTGGTAAGAACATTATGAAGCCTCTGCTCTAAAGGCCATCACAAGAAGTCACTTTTAACTCTAGTACACCCATCAAATACTTATCCATTTATTGCAGGTAACAATCTGTGGCAAGTAAACTCCATATTTATAACAAACTTAAAATTCCCATGGGCAGGCAGTTCAGCCTACTACTACAAGTGTGAAAATGAAGATTCCATGTTCTGGGACATACTTGTGAATAAGGTCAGCAAAGTCCCTAGTCTCACTTATTTCATAATCTAGCAGAGGAAGACAATGAATAAGTAACATGAAAAACAAATATAAAACAAAGTGATGCACAGGCTACTCAGGGAAGACTTCCATGAGGAGATGGTATCTAAGTCTTGATCTGCACCAACCATGAGAAGAGTTGAGAAAACAAGAGTCTAAAAAGAGGCATTCACTATTGTTAAAGCCCCAAGCTTCCCCATTTGTTAGAATCAAAGTTCTTTCAGCTCTAGTTTTCTTTCTTTAGGTCTGCTGTGCATGAAAGAAGAAGGAAGGGAGCAAGGGAAGGAAGGGGAGAGAGAGAGAAAGAGAATCACTTGCACACTCAGGAAGAGAACATCTATAATAGCATTACTGAAGTTAATACTTAACAGCTAAGTATAATGTGGAATACTCCAAAAACACACAAAAAAAGAGGACCTGGAGCAATCTACAGAGAAAAGAGGATAAACAAAGAAAGTGGGTATAGAAGTTGAGAGATAGCATCTCTTTTGTTTTCGAAAGCTATTTTTCTTCATTTATCCTAAATAGTACTTCTTGGTGTACTCATATATATTTCTTAAAGTTAACTAATTTCAGGTGTACTATTATAACTAAATTTTAATTTAAAATGAGTAATCAGTAGCTGTAAATAAAATGTTACACATGTTTTTCATCAAAATGAGTGGGGGGCAGGGGAGGAGTAGGGAGTGGGCACCAGATATATGGTGATGGAGGGAGAGCTGATTCTGAGTGGTGAGCACATAATGCAATACATAGACAATGTAATGTAGATTTGTGCATCTGGAAACTAATTGTTACCAACCAATGTCACCCCAATAAATTTAACAATAAAAAAAGACAACAGAAAAAAAAAAGTTGTATAAAAAACAGATTAAAAATAAGCAAATCCAATAATTAAATATTTATACATTAGTATGGCTCTAAAACACTAATTATGCATTTATTTTAATTAAGATAATCTATTATAATTTTAAGAAATGAAAGTCACTGTTTTTACATTTAAAATATTACACAACTTTTACTTCACTATAGGGACCCAAGCTAAGTCAACACATTCTTGAGCTATCAGGAATCCACTCATAAAGATCTTAACCTAAAACTTCATAGCCAACATAAGAGCACGTCCCCAAAGCATCTATCCTTTGGCCCTAGAGAAGATCTGAAAAAAGTTCTGCATCACTAAAGTAATCATTATGTATTCACAGCATATTACACTAATCAGAAACTTACTTAAAAAAAAAAAGATCACCTCCTTAACTTATGAAAGGTGATATAGTGAGATAAATTCCCCAAGTGACAACTTTTCAGCCAGTGAAGGGAAGCTGTCACTCAAATACCACTATTTTAACCCAATGGTCAAGAAGATACCAAGTCAGATTCAAGGTTAAAAGAAAATTTCATCTACTTCCTAACTTCAAAACCCCATTTCATTGATTCTAAGACATCATTGACTATAACACATGGCATTATGTTATGTACTCCCAGCAAGAAAAAAAAATACTGCAATTAAACTAAGAAATTCTGTTGATTTCAGGATGCATCCCAATTACAGAAATGTGAAAATGTGGGGGAAAAAATGAATATCTTAGAATCAATGAGAAATGACAGTATTGGGGTAGTAAAATCTGCTACTTCTGTTTTCAGAATGGAATATTACCTTCACTATTTTCATCTGAATTATCAAAAAAGAAAGTTTTCCTCTGTATTATGTTACCATCTTCCTGATTCTTACCTCTCCTTATATGCAGCTGCTTAGTACAAAGATCCAAAGAGGTAACTGATAAATCACCATTTAACCCTTCTCAAAAAATATTGAAGACTGTTCAGTCAAAACAATTGCTCATTGTTATACGGCTCTTCAAGGAGCTAACAAAAATAGTACCCCTCTTCCCAATCATGGTTCTGAATGGGTTGAGAAATAAAGCAGAGCTTAATAAAGACCTGAGTGTAAATATCACATATATTACTGATAAAGGCAAAACTGGGTGGTGGAATATTAGGTCTGTTAGCCCTTGCTCGTATGGAGCTCCAGAATCAGGCACCCATCTCCTCCAGGTTGTAGGCAGGCACTGAGGAGAGCAGCCCTCCTGTTAAGAAGCAGAGCAGAGTACCTACTCCCTACTTCCAGCTTGCTTTAAGAAAT